>JBAMBJ010000962.1:0-31216 GCA_037043495.1 Drosophila recens | reverse complement strand
GAATATCTAAGTATAGGGGGTGAAATGAAGCCACACTCTATAGTTCCTATCATAGGCGACGGAGCTTGCCTTTTTAGGTCTATTTCCTTTCATTTAAATGGCACCCAAGAATGTTGTGGTAATATACGCCAGGAAATAGTACGCTATGTGGTTGAGCATTGGAGTCATCTACAAGAATTCACCTCAAACTCTGAGGGAGATATTTTTGACAGTTCCGCAGAATATGAGATACAAATGATGCAACCTCACACATATGGTTCAGTAGCTGAGCTAAAGGCAGCTGCGGAATTGTATCGCACTGAAATTGAAGTTTTCCATAATTGCACATTAATTGCACGACTTGGAAGATCAGGAGATCCAATAAAAAGATTACGCTTTTCTGGCGGACTTTCTAATGGACACTATGATGCTTATATCCCATTAGAAACTTTGCATATTGCAAATTCTTCTGCTGAAAAAACATCTTCTACTAAAAAAAAACCAGTGAAAAGGCGAGCTCGAGTATCTGACAGAATAAGAAATAAGCAATTAAAGGCTTCAAAAGAAAAATTTAAGGCTGAGCATCCTGAAGCGGTCAGAGCTGCAGCAGCCAGATATCGGGCTGAGCATCCTGAAGTACATCTTTTTTCAGCAGCCAGATATCAGGTTTTTTTTTTTTTTGTACATCAAGCTTCAGCAGCCAGATATCAGGCTGAGCATCCTGAAGTTCATCAAGCTTCAGCAGCCAGATATCAGGCTGAGCATCTGAGAAGTACATCAGAAGCTTCAGCAGCCAGATATCCAGGCTGAGCATCCTGAAGTTCATCAAGCTTCAGCAGCCAGATATCAGGCTGAGCATCTAATTACACATCAAGCTTCAGATACACATTTCAAATTTTAAACATAAGTAAATTAGGTTATCATCTTCCTGCGCATAATAAAAATCGGTGTGTTCAAATAATAAACACTCAAGGAATTCCATAAAAAATATATATATGTATTTCCTACAAATTATGATATTGAAAAAAAAATTCAATATCAATTGAACCCACGTTTTCGAATTCTCAAGAAATATGTCTTACTCAACGTGCAAAATATGCAAATTTATGTAGCAGGGAGAACCCTATAAATTCTCACAATGTGAAGGAGCTAATTTGAGATGTAATTCCTTGAGTGTTTATTATCTGAACACACCGATTTTTGTTATGCGCAGAAAGATGATAACCTAATTTACTTATGTTCAAAATTTGAAATGTGTATCTTTTGTACTAACAAAGATATTCTAAAAAGACTTTTATAAACAATTTCAAATTATAAAAGTCTTTAAAGACTTATATGATTTCAAATCAAAAATAATAGTTATTTAAGACTTTTATTTTTTCTCCTCAAATTTAATTATTATTTTTGAGGGATATAATAAAAATTAATTTTAATAATTATTTGTGATTTTTATTTCTTGAAGTCTCAAATATAAGTTTTTTGGCTCTTTGCAGAGATGCTGTTTTTACAAACAGTTTGATGTACTTTAAACAAAAATCGCATTAGTCCTTATATGTGATTTTTTTAGTTGAAATTTTGATCAATAACAGTTATTTTCAGTCCCTGGTTAAAAGATTTGATTTTGTTCATTATGTTGATATTGACCCAAAAGACCACCAAAACAACCATTTGGAGGCTTGGTATGTTCCCAAAACTTGTAGTGTAAACTATTTCAAGCAACTTTGACAAAGAAATTTTGCAAAAAAAAAAACCCATACCTTACAAGTAAGAGACTGAAGAAGAATGACGTATTTTCTTAAAAGAAGAAAAATTGGTCAAAGCTATCACAGTGTTATTAATCTCTAAGGTTATTCAGGTTATTCAAGTGTCGCCTTAAATAATTGAAATAATATAAGGTTGTCAAAAAAGTCTTGCGGTATTTTTATTGAATTTTCAATTGTTCATAAAATTTGTTATAATAATGCGATTTAAGTCAAATATGCGCCGTTTTGTTCAATGACGAGTTCCCAACGAGATGCCAACTTCATAATGCCCCTCTTATAGAAGCTCGCTTCCCTATTGTCAAAAAACTCGGAGAGCCAATTTTCACAGGACTCTCTTGTGGCCAACTTCCGACTACCAAGCTCGTTCGCCATGGACAGAAATAGGTGGTAATCACTTGGTGCGAGATCCGGACTATACGGTGGATGCAAAAGAACCTCCCATCCGAGCTCCCGGAGCTTCTGGCGCGTCACCAAAGATGTGTGTGGCCTGGCGTTGTCCTGATGTAAGACAATTCGGCCTCTGTTGATCAAAGATGGCCTCTTCTGCATGAGTGCTGCATTCAAGCGGTCCAGTTGTTGGCAGTACAGGTCCGAATTAAGCGTTTGGCCATAGGGGAGCACCTCATAGTGGATGATTCCCTGCCAATCCCACCAAACACACAGGCATCTTTGATCACCTCTGCACCAGAACGAAAACGTTGAAACCATTGTTGTGCGGTGGAAATGGAAACTGTATCGGGTCCATAAACTGCACAAATTTTATTGGCAGCATGAGATGCATTTTTGCCTTTATCGTAGTAGTACTGTAAAATATGCCGTATTTTATAAATAAATCAAACACGTGTTAGCGCGTGAAAAGAGCTTTCCAAAAAGGTCTAGCGTGAACCGATGCGACGAATACAACTAGAACTACGCGCTTGCAAAGTCAAGCTTGCGGAAATACCGCAAGACTTTTTTGACAACCTTATATAATGCAGGGACCGAAACTGGTTTGAGAAATATAAAAAAAATTACTTTTCATAATTACTTAAAGACTTTTTCTTAATAAATCATATATCATAATTATTTTTGATTAAAAAATAAAAATTATAAATAATTATTAATATTGATTTTTATTATATAAATAAAAAAAAATTAAAAATTTTATTTGTTCTTCTTTTGATTTTTTTTATCATCTTCCTGGTAACCAAATTTACATATGGGCTAATCCTGAGTTGCGTACGATACATTTGCACGCAAATTTTCATGGTTGAACTGATACAGCTCGCGTTCAGATTGGTGAATTTAAATGCAATTTTCTGAAAAATGTATTTCATTGAAAGTACTCTTAAACCTATTTTAAGATAAAAGCCTTACTGTTTTTGAAAAAAAATTAGGCTTGGTGAAAGTTCCGTTGCGGCCGTTACAAAGAATGAAAGTCGATTTGAGGTTAACGTACATTTGCACATATAGTCCCTGTCATATTTATAAAATCACCTTATAAATTGCAATAAATCGAAAACTACTGTCTGCAGCGGAATACAATGTATAGAGAAAATGAAGAGGAAGAAGAAACGAAAAGAATGAATGTACAGTTAGTTCACAACAATCTAAAGCTACTTAACAAAGAGCACCTTATTAAACTCTTAGTTTTGCATATTTATAAATTCACAATTTCACAAAAAATAGTTTGATGCAGAAAAATTCTTGAAACATGCAAAAAAATTCTTGGAACAATTCTAAGAGTAACTGCAAAAGAAAATTTCTATTATAACAAAAAACAACTATTATTAAAAAACATGCAAATTATTGACAATTTAAGGTTTTTGCTCTTGGTTTAAAAATTTTCGAATTAGCCTATATGTTAAAAATTTGGAATCTTAAGTATTAACAAAGATATTCTAAAGAGACTTTTACAAAACATTTCAATTTATTATTAACAAAGATATTCTAAAGAGACTTTTAAAAAACATTTCAATATATAAAAGTCTTTAAAGACTTATATGGGCATTTTCAAAAAATGGTCTACCTCATCCAAAAACGTAAAATTGATCAAAAACCCACACCTTGTGAAATTTTCTTCAAAAAATGTATTCAAGTTATTTATTGAAGCAATATACGCTAAAAGAAACTCAATAGGATAAACATGTAGATTCTATATTGGAATAAATTCACATTTTCTATATTATTAGCCATTTTCTTAAAAATTGATTTCAAAATGGTCCGTTTGTATTCTATCGATTACACTGAGTGAGATAGTAAGATTGTAACGTAAACCATTTTATTACATAGAAATATATTGAAAATTAAACTTAAAACAAGTTTTACAAGTCTTTTTCGATATATTGAATAAAATTTGATAGATATATTCTTGGAACAAACTAGGTCGAAATCTTGTCACGTTAGCGATGTCGCATTACAAATTTCTAATAAAACTTGTAAAATAAATAAAATGATAGTAACATATCAAAATTATTTTTTAAATGGAAAACTACATTATTTTATTATGGTTTAAGAGTATTCTCTTCCAAATTACTCGCCACATTTCGCAGACTTTCGCATTTGTCAAGATGAATTTGTCTTTAAATAATTCGAAAGCGAGTCTTCAAAGCTTGTCTATTATAATAAAAATAGTGTTGATAAAATGCATTACACACGTGAGAAAACATTTTTGAAAATGTCAGCTTTAGCCATTTTTGTTCATATAAAGACGTACAAATGTCGCGTTCTCGATCCTTGAAAAACCCATATGTTTTCAATTTAAAAATAATAGTTATTTTAAACTTTTATTTTTTTCCTCACAAATAAAAGTCTTTCGAGACTTTTATTTTTTTTTAATCTCAATATAAGTTTGTTGGCTGTTTGCAGAGATACTGTTTTTACAAATTTGGATTTTTTGAGTTAAAATTTTGAACAAAAACAGTTATTTTCAGTCCCTGATTTAATGATAGATAGATTGATAGTCTTCCTACTAAAGCCGTTCCTGTAAAAATGCATTTTGAACGAATATTTATAAATTTTTTTGCATCCATATTATATAAATCGAAGTGAACCTCGGTATACCATAATTGAATATGGCTCCTATAGTGTTCTTATTTTATAAAATTATTTGTCAAAACCCTTTACTTCATTCAACTTTAAGAGTGTTTCATCAAAATAAATATATATACATACATACATATATACATATATTTTAAATAATTGAAACTACGTCATTATAAGTACTTGTTTTTTTATTTAAATAAAAAAAGAAATCATTTTTTACTGTCCCTCATTTATACACATTGTTTTCAAAGCGAATAACATTTGTAATGGCATTTTTTCTGCTTGCGTATACTTACTTTACATACATACATACTATTTGTCTAAGACAAACAGAATACTAAGGTATAGAGTGAGCTATCATTACTAACTTTGTGCATTTTAATTTGTTTTATTTTTAGTACTGGATACCATGTGAACGATAACAGCTAATGTCTAATATGAATTTTAAAAAATATGCTGAAGCTTTCAAAAGAAAAAAATTTTTATCACTTTTATGGATTTTCCTGTTAAGCGGTACTTGCTTAATTCAGTCTGCACTGGCAACGGATTCTGGAACTAAAGCCACGCATCTGCATAATAAGTCACATTTGGAAAACAACGTGGACTTTCATCACCAACTTTATAATGTGACAATACCTGAAAATAGTCTTGGAAAAACATACGCAAGAGGAGTATTACATGAGGATCTGGCAGGAATTTCAGTAAATTCAAATTATGACGTTAAATATAGAATAATAAGTGGCGATAAGGACAAGCTTTTCAAAGCTGAAGAAAAACTAGTTGGGAATTTTGCCTTTGCATGCATTCGAACTCGAACTAGCAACGTTGTTTTGAATAGAGAAAAAACTGACGAATATGCTCTTAAGGTACGAGCCCACATAACCTACTCTCGTGGTAAAAATGACAGCTTAAGTTATGAAACAGAAACAACTATTCATGTTCAAGTATTAGATCGAAATGACTTAAGTCCACTATTCTATCCAACTGAATATGCGGTAACTGTTCCTGAGGACACTCAAAAACATCACAGTATTCTGAAAGTTATTGCAGACGATGCTGATTTGGGAGTAAATGGGGAAATTTATTATAGCTTTTTAATAGATAGCGAATATTTCGCGATTCACCCAACCACAGGAGATATAACAATATTGAAGTCGTTGAGTTATGCAGATAATACACATCACGAACTTACTGTTTTAGCAAATGACAGGGGCTCGGCTATTCACCAACAGAGTCACCAGTCAAGCAAAGCGAGAGTTTCAATAACGGTCAAACAGGTAAGAAAACATATCATTTTTATTAAACATTATTATTTTGTTGACCCTGTCCTAAAAACAACAACTACGCGTATAAAAATTTATGTAAATTTTACTTTTTATCTTAAGCAGATTTATTTTAGAATTTTGACAAACGTGCCCTGAAAATATTATATTGTATTGAATTTGTAGTTGTCTTAATATATTTAGGGTGGTCACTTGACCCTAGCAGCGTTGCAGATTGTAAACCTTGCAAGCTTGCTGCAAGAACAGCTCTTTATGTGGAAAGTGTTGCACATAACCACAGTGAGCTGTTTTTTTTTTTTACATTTTGTTGAATATGTTCAACGCGTTGCACGTAAAGCGCTGTTCTCGCATATCTCTGCGTACACCTTTATTTTTGCTTTAACTGCTACGTAAGTCAAGTTATCACAGTGAAGAAAATATTATTGGAAAGGTAGTTCAAATTCCGATTGAATGATGCAAAAATTTCCTTTACCCATTAAGTACCCTTCGAAATCACTTTTCAAATCTTTTTTCCTCGATTTTTTACAAAAAATATTTTGATGCAAAAAAATTCTTAGAACAATTATAAGAATAACTGCAAAAAAAAATTTTCAAAAATATTTTTACTAGTATTTTTTTTTAAATTTTCTAAGTTGCCTTAAAGCGAGCAATAGTAAATTGCCTAAATCTGCGATTCACTCCTATATTTTTTACACAAACAAATTTTTTTTTCTTCCTCTAAATTCAATTTTTGCATTAGCTCTCATTTAACTTTTATTGTTAAAAAAAACTTTCAACAGACAATATATAAACTGACTTTTAAGTAAATGTATTTCAAATATACGTAAGTGGAAGAAATAATAACGGGTGCTTATCTGCGGGTTTTTTTAGGCACAGTATCGCTTCAAAAAAGTGCGACGCTTATTAGGACCCACCCTGTATATATAAAGCTCTTTGTCCTGACTCACTAACTGAGAGTCAACGTGTAGGCCAATCGGTTAAGCGTGGAAAGATGAAATTTTCACACATAGATGAGACAATTTAATCGTGGAATATGACGTTTTGCGAAATTCGACCTGTAAGTGGGTCGAATTCGGGGTCAAAGTTCATGGAATTGCTTTGTATAAAAAACTTTTTTGTTTCTTTAGATATCCCTACCAAATTTGCAGTCTGATCACAATATTATATAGCTGAAGTAGGCAACTTTTTGTTTTTTAATATTTCTCAACCAAACTCACAGATTGTATGTTTGGGAGCGCCTGTCATATTCTGACCAAATTTAGTCGAAGTCGGATTACTGTAGCATATAGCTGCCATAGGAACAATCGAATACAAATTAACCTTTGGTATGAAAAACCTAACAAAACTCACGGATTGGCTCTTCTTTCGAAAACTTAACTCTTTCGCCAAATTTAGCTATTTCCCGCCCAATCTGGAATTTCCCGCAAAATTAAAATTTTTTCCCGCCAAGTTACAAAATCTGACTTTTAGCTAAAGTCCAATTGCAGGAAAAAAACATAAAAACAGCAGAAGCTAATTATATAAATTTCTAGCCTTCTAAATTATTTTCCTTCTTTGAACAGGCTAATACTTCAACATTGCTATTTTCTCTCTTACCTTATATTCTGTTGTGTCAAACTTATGGTCCGTTACTAATTCAAACTCTAGGCGTTTGAGATAGTAATAGACTCATAGAATCTTCCTAGCAAATGATATGATGTCAGGGTTGTTTTCTTCGCCAAATTGTACTAACACGAAGTAGAATATGTTTGGGATTCTGACTTATTGTGATTTATGGTCATTGATGCCGTGTTCATCCCCATATACGAATTTGTGGTTTTCCTCGCGTTCCTCAAATTCAAACGATAGAAAAACTTTGTTCCTCGCAGTTTCGTCATAAGAGTTTCGAATGTGGTCAGCGGGTAGTTCTAACTGAGGACAGCCCTGTAAGCCCGTCTCATATTGATACACAACCTGTTGTCGCCGTTTGGTTTGAATGCTATTACAAGTTGGACAGCCGTTTCTCTTTCCAGCACTGAATGTCGTCCATTTTCTGTTTACTGGTATTGGGGCTTCAAGCTTAAAAGCTTGTCCGAGGAGCTCACATTGAACATTTGAGTTATCTTCCTATTAAGCCTTGTCCAAACGGCCTCGCTTACAAAGTTGTATAAGGATAATCATTAATTGGGTTGCTTCTTACGTAAGAGCATATCAGGAATTGACTGAAGTTTTTTCCTCCAGTTGGTGTTATATTTCGGAAAAGGTGCCTCTCGAAAGTCAAATTTCACTCAGGGCTGAAGTCATTTGTAAGTTTTTCAACAAGGATTTTAATTACTTCGTTTTTAATCTTCTCATTGTATAACTTAAGACCTCCAGGAAGCTGAGGGGCACAAAGAGTTAGCAACCTGTTTACGCTTTACTAGTTTCTCTCAAGAATACAAAGAAGACTTTTTTCTTTGTATTCTTGAGATAAACTTGAGAGAAACTAGAAACTACCAATTTTTGAAACTGGACATTCGGGGTTCTCATTTAAGGCTTTCAATTATGTATTACTCCACTTCTACTCCGAGTTGGTTCCCAAATAGTAATTGAACTTTGCTTATGCTTAGACCTTTGCCAGATGAGTATACGCACGCACCCAGGCTTTCTTATACTTCCTTCCTTTCTGGCTAATTACCAGATACCAACTTAAGGTTCAGGGTTGTATTTCATTTTTTTTTTGAACCATGGAACCAGCAGTGTTGCAGAGCGCTAGGCTTCTTTAAATACTGGCGGTGCTATTGCTCAGTATTGAAGTATCCTCAATTAAAATTTGTTTAGTTTACTATGAAGTGTAATTGTGTTATGTGTTAAACGAAATGTATTCAAACGAAAATGTGACTTTTGAATTGTTTTTAAAAGTATTTATGTATTCATCAATATCTATTTTACCCCTTTAAAGCAATCGCCCTCGGACATAATACACTTGTGCCAACGCTTTTCTTCAATCCTCGAAGCACTTCTGAAATGCGCTTTTCGGCATGGCCATCAGCTCGTTCTCCGATTCTGACTTGATATCATCAATTGTGGCAAAACGCTTTCCTTTCATTGGTCTCTTCCGTTTTGGGAATAGAAAAAGTAGCAGGGAGCCAAATTTGGTGAATACGGTGGTTGGGGCATGATTACGGTGTTGTTTTTGGCCAAAAAAAATCACGAACAAGCATTGAAACGACTTTTTGAACCCGTTACTATTCACTAGTCACTATTAGAATTGTTTGAAGAATTCTTTTGCATCACTTGGAGCACTTTTTCCATTTTTAACTCAAAATGTAATACGTTATCTTTGATCCATTTTTTCAAAAGTCAAAAATCGAAGAGCACACAAAAACGTGACTAACATTTTTAGTTGTCAAAAACAAACTACTAATCGAAATTGGCTGCTAATGCAACCATATAATAAACATACGAAGGGTCTAACATAAGTTCGGTAAGTTAGCGACTTTTAAATCGTTTTTCAAAATCTCAAAAGTCTCAAAACTTTCGCAATACTTTTACGAGGTTATATTAAAAATCTTGGACAAATCGGTTGAGATGGAGACTAGAAAACGCAAATTAGCTGGAGGTACCTCAGATGAAATTCTACTACCAACGCAAACAGAAATTCACTATAGCCTTTTATTCGGTTTTCCACGCAAACTGAAGACCGTACAAATATTTGATGAATGTCCAAATATCTATAGAACGATTGCACCATCTCTGAAGACTATTTCAAAATGTTTCCAAAAATTCCAGACAGGACATTTTTCTGTAGAGGACGATCCCCGAGAAGGTCGACCAAAATTTTCGAGGGACGAAAGAAATTTGGCCCTAGTTAGAACAAAACTTGCCGAACACCCTCGATCTACCCAGGAAATGATTGCTAGTGAACTGGACTTGAATGCCATAGCCATATCTCGCATATTGCATCAAGATCTGGTGCATACGAAGAAGTTTGCGCGATGGGTTTCACAAATTTTTAATGAGGTCCAAAAGAAGCTCAGATGCATTTTGCCCAATATCTTTTGAATAAATTTTAAAATTTGAAGTCTAGCAACTTTAATAAATTCGTTACTGATGCCAAAGCTTGGTTTAATAAATACGATCCGGTAGCCAAACAGTAGTCCATGGTATGGAGCTCCAGAATAGCCAACCCACCTGTTAAAAAGCTTTAAAAGCAAGATTTTTAAGACTGTTTTGAGAAGTGAATTTTTAGGCTTAAAAAATGAATTGAAATCAATGGCGATTATGTAGAGAAGATAAAAAAGACAACGATTCAGGATAAATAAAAAAAAAAAAATTCCGAATTTTTTTCCGGTCAACTTACCGAACTTTTGTTAGACCCCACGTATGTGTCCGATTATAACAAAAACAAAATATCGATAATCGAATGTACACAGCACGCGAAAATTCAAAATTATTAATTAATTAATTGTTTATTTAAAAGACATTTACAATGTACAGTAATGCTATAAACAAAAATAGGAGCAAACAGAAGTCTGCACTCCGACCCGTTGAGACAATTTTTTATAAGGCTATGGTCCAACTTACAGCATGAAATTATAATTAACAAAATAATAATAAATAAATACATATTTTTTTAAAAACCTGGCTTATACTCGCAATTCTTACGCAGTATTACGCAGCTAGGGATATTTTTGATATCCACCGAAGTATTGTCGCCATTCAGTTCAAAATAGTCTCATATCTCGTCCTTTCGCTTACGGTATCCATTAACTTTCAAATTTATTATTTCTATTATTTTTAAACATAGATACAGTTGTAAAAAGTTTGACTCATTGCTTACTGACATATCGAGCCCTATTTGCGACAATAACGTATGCGCCATTTTCCGAAATTTTTTTTCTTTTGCCAATATGTTTATAAACACCACCCGCATCTGCACCTAAAATATTACATTTTTATTTTATATATTTACGGAGATATTGACCTGTGAATAATAACGTAAGCGACAAATGACACGAAGAAATCAACTTAACGAAACCTAAAAAACTCTCTCCTGTAAAATTGCGTTTTGGCGCATACGTTATTGTCGCAAATAGGGCTCGATATGTTGAAAATTAACAAACGAAAGTTATTAATAATATGTATATATATTTTCATATTTAAATATATATATTATATTAAAAAACATTTTTTCTGTGCGCTCTTTTTCTGCTATGCTCAGCCGCTCTAGGTTTTTATTGAAAAGAGCGTTCGGTTTTTGCCGAAGTCTCTGGGGTTCCATTGCATACAAAGCGTTTGCGCTCAAAAAAATGCTTGTTAGACGCCTCTATGTATTGTATGCTTAGTGGTTTGGGAGCATACATTTTCTTAAGGGATTAGTTCATGATTAGATTAAAATTAAAAAATCCCGATTCGAATCATCTCTAACAGTTTTTATTATATGTACTAATTCTGTAATAGCGCAAATTGTGGTAACAATCAAATAATGTTAATAAAGCAATCGTTACGTTAGGGCTTACGTACAGTGGGGAGCAAAGCTGAGAACATGTTCACAAACCTTGAATTTCATCGCGCACAAAAACTTAAATAGAAAAGCACAGCCAAATCTATCTTTTCTGTTCATATTTATTTAATCCTCAACAGCTTACTGTAAATATATTAAATAAAATAACAATTTTCAATGAGTAAAAAACGTAAACAATTCGCATGTACTCATTAATGCACTTTTAGGAAAATTTGGGAAAAATAATATTTTTTAATATTTTGTCCTAAGGCTCTTATTTTTGATGACTTTTGACATACAGTTTGACAAACATTCTACCATATTTATTAATTTGGTTAGGAGTTCGTTCTTGGCTTGATGGTACTGATTGGTACTCTTCGAGCCGTCTTCTCACAGTTGCCCATCATTATTAACACATAACACACGAAATAGTTTAATATCTTTGAAAACCCAAGAGTCATGCTCTACAACTAAACAATTTTTTAACTTTTTTTATTTAAGGTTAACTTGAATGCACCGGAAATTTATGCCAAGACATTTTCGAGCGTAATACTAAATTCGGACTCTTTTATCTATGGAATAGTTAAAGTAAACGACAAAGATATTGGTAAAAATGGCGAAATCAAAATATTGGAAATTGTCGATGGAAACCCAGATGATATATTTCAGTTACATCCTACAGAAGCGACAGACGAGTATTACATCGAGCTAAACAAATTTGCGAAGTTATTTAAACATCACGATGTCTATAACCTTACTCTGCGAGCTGAAGACTTTGGCACACCCTCCAGATATACCTTCAAAACCATAACAATTCAAATACTTCCGGAAATAAAAAATGTACCTATTTTTACACAAGAAATTTATGATGTTTCGATTCCGGAAACGTCTCCAATTAACATGCCAGTTATTAGACTTAAAGTAAGCGATCCCGATTTGGGAAAATATGCATTGGTATATTTGGAAATTGTTGGAGGAAATGAAGGTGGTGAGTTCCGGATAAATCCCGATTCTGGAATGCTGTATACGCAAAAGAAGCTTGATGCTGAAATTAAATCTATTTATACATTGACAGTATCTGCCATCGATCAAGCTGACGTTGGGTCACGAAAACAATCCTCGGCCAAAGTTAAAATTACTATCGAAGATATGAATGATAATGACCCAATATTTGAAAGCATGAATACAAATATAAGCGTAAAAGAAAATGAACTAGCCGGTTATTTCGTGACAAAACTTACAGCGAAAGATAAAGATTCTGGCGAAAATGCCTACATATCTTATAGCATAGCAAACCTAAATGAAGTTCCATTTGAGATTGACCACTTCTCCGGAGTTGTTAAAACAACAAACTTAATTGATTATGAAACAATGCGAAGAACTTATACACTTCTTATACGTGCATCGGACTGGGGATTACCATACAGGAGACAAACTGAAATTTCATTAGAAATAACTGTGAAAAATATTAATGATAATAGACCACAATTTGAGCGCATTAATTGTTATGGAAAAGTTATCAAATTAGCACCAATTGGATCTGAAGTTTTTACGATATCTGCAGTTGATCTTGATGTGGGAGATGTTATTTCATATCGTTTAATATCTGGAAATGAAGATGGATGCTTTAATTTAGATTCGAGCAGTGGAGCTCTTTCTATTGGATGTAATCTTATGGACGTGGCCATTAATGATCGCGTTATTAAAGTAACTGCTACAGACGGAACTCACTTTTCAGATGAATTGAGTATTGATGTTCATCTTGTTCTGGATTATTCAAAGGAAGACTCCAATATCGGATATGGATCGTTCGAGTGTCGTGAAACTGGGGTAGCTAGAAGACTTGCGGAAACATTAGCATTAGCTGAGAAAAGCAACGCTAAAAATGTTTCAGTGTCGGAGGTGAATGATTTGGGACTGACTCCAAGTAGATATGGCCAAAATATACATAGACCTGAATTTATAAATTTTCCTCAAGAACTTACTTTAAATGAAAGCATTCAATTGGGAACAACAGTAGCTATAATCGAAGCTCGAGACCGAGACCTTGGATACAATGGAAAGTTGGTTTTTGCGATTGCAGATGGAGATTATGATTCAGTCTTTCGCATTGATCCTGAAAGTGGTGAATTGCAGATTATTGGCTATTTGGATAGAGAGCGGCTAAGTGAATATATCTTAAACATTACAGTTTACGATCTGGGTCAACCGACGAAATCGGATTCGAAAATGCTGCCTATTACAATAACTGATTCAAACGATAATCCCCCTGTTCTTCAAAAATCTCTGGCCACCCTCCGACTTACGGAAAATGGTTTAAACGGAAGTACTATATATTGTGTGCATGCAACAGATGCGGATTTGGGAATTAATGCAGAACTAACATATAGCTTATCTGTTGATTTTAATGAATTTATTATTAATAAAACTACTGGATGCATTATGCTAAATAAGCCTTTAGATCGTGAGCAGCAAGATAAATATGAAATACACATTATTGTTAGAGATGGTGGAGTTCCCGTTTTATCAGCGGAGGCTGTTCTTTACATATTTGTCGAGGATGTTAACGACAATGCACCGATATTTGGCGTTCAAGAGTACATATTCAAAGTTCGCGAAGACGTACCTCGTGGTACTGTAGTTGCTGTTATCGAGGCAATTGACAGAGATATTGGAAAAAATTCGGAAATTTTATTTTCACTTCAAGAGGATACTGAGGAGAAGAATCTGTTTAAAATTGATAAACAGTCTGGGGCTATACGCACAGCCGGATATTTAAATTATGAAAATCTCCAAGTTCATAACCTTTTAATAAGCGCCATAGACTGTGGAGTCCCATCACTAACTACTGACATGCCTATAGTAGTTGAAGTTATTGATGTAAATGAAAACCGATTTGCCCCAGAGTTTGACGATTTTGTGTTTGAGGGAAAAATAAGAGAGAACATGCCAAAAGGAACTTTGGTTATGAACGTTACTGCACGGGATATGGATGGAGTAGATCTAAATGCCAAAATATCCTATTCAATCAGTAGTGGCGATGGTCTTGGTATTTTTTCTGTTAATGATCGAGGTATGTTATTACTAAGTCCTGTAAACAGTTTAATAAACTTTTAAATTTTAGGTTCAATTCATACTTTAACTCAACTTGACGCTGAATCTAAGGACTTTTACTGGCTTACATTATGCGCTCAAGACAATGCTATAGTACCACTTAGTAATTGTGTAAAGGTAAGTACATATGTATATTTAATTTATATATTCGAAGCTCAATTTGTTTGGAAATATATGTTATGTTTTAAAATGATTTTTATAACCTGTTACTTTTTTTATTCTTTGAAGGTTTACATAAAAGTCGAAAATGAAAATGACAATATTCCATTAACAACCAAACCAGTATATTATGTCAACGTAACAGAGGGCAGTTCTGGAAAAAATGATATTATCCAACTCAAAGCAATCGATCCCGACAGGAATTCAACGCAAAAAATTACTTATAATATTATTTCTGGAAATCTCGTGGGATATTTCGATATTGACGCTCACACAGGTATGTGAGTAAAAATTAAAAATTTAAATTTATTCATATATTAAATTTTTATTAGGAATTCTGAAAACAACTGAGCGAAAACTTGACAGGGAAAATCAAGCAGAACATATTCTAGAGGTGAGTTTTTCGATCTTAGCGGCTCTAAAGCTTGAGCAACTAAATGCTCGCTGTCACATAACTGCGGACGACAGTCCGCGTTAGTGACGAAAGCAGCACGAAAAGCGACTAGTATATACAGTCGAACTTCCCTAACTCGAACTTCCCTAACTCGAAGTTTCTCTAACTCGAACAAAATCGAGTGGCAATAGCGTTTACTAGGCAAATTCCATACAATTCTACTTCCCTAACTCGAATTTCTCCCTAACTCGAACAAAAATATTGGCCCGTACTTCTGTAAGTCGAATTTTTCGGGAAAATCTCCAATAAAGTTTGAATTTTTTTTCTTTTCTGCTTTATGCTTTTGTTAACGGATCGTTTGGATATGTAATATTGATGTACATTAACATATGGTGATGAAATATGATAAAATATTGCATCAACAATTTTTTAGGCTTGTGAAATCGCTATAGAAAAGATGTTCGAAATGTACTTATTTGTCAGCGCACCAGCTCAATAATATTTATCATGGCACCAGCACGTGTATTGAAATTTTTATATCTTTAAGAAATTTTTAAACTTATTTGTTAAGAAATTGAAAAGTGGACCAGTTTAAATTATGTTAAAAAATGGAAAACTAATTATGTCATTTGATTCGGGAACGTCTTCTGGATACAGCAAAAGAACGATAAAACCTATTTTTGAGAATATCGACAGGTCTTGAACAAACTGAAATTTTTTTTTTGAAAATAACAAGAAAAGTTTGCAATTTGAAATGTATTTATGAATGAATGAAATTGTAGTTTCATTTAAAAAACCAAAAAAAAAAATTCCCTAACTCGAAGTCTCCCTAACTCGAACTTTTTTCGTGGATAATGGTGATTCGAGTTAGGGAAGTTCGACTGTAGCTTTAATTCTGACTAATTTATTGGGATAGAGGCGAACCGCGAAATCGTCGCTCCTAGGATGAAAATTATGTTCAAAGGAAATTTCGTCCTTTGGTTCTGTTGAATTTTAAAAGTCCTGGTCCTAACAAGAGTATTGACACCAAGTTTGTCAGAGTCGGACCAAAAACAATCAAGATAAAAATTAAAAAAAAAAAAAATGAATTTTTGCAACTCAAAAAGCGCGGACCAGGAATTCATTTAAGAACTATGGTTTACGAAAATCGGTTACCATTTTTTGTGAAAAAAATCGATGCACTCTAATATACACTACTGGCCAAATTAATAAGTACACTCTTTCTTTTACTATTACAGCTATTGTAAGTCAAGTCTTCAAATTAAAGAAATATATTTGGAAAGGTCATCTAAATTCCGTTTGAATGATGCATAACTTTCCCTAACCCGTTAGGTACCCATTGAAATATTCGAATTTTAGAAAAAGTCAACTTTCAAAACTTTTTTCCTGATATCTTATAAAAAACCTCTTTACGAGGTAAAAGTCTAGTGACGAAAACATTTTCATGCCCCAAAATTTCTGACATGGGCATTTCCACAGAAATGTCAACCGAGGCTAAAAACGAAAAATTCATCAAAAACTCACATCTCGTGAAATTTAGTTCCAAAAATGTATTCAAGTTATTTATTTAAGCAATATACGGTAGAATAAATTCAATAGGATGAACAAATAGATTCTACATTGGAATGAATTCACTTTTTCCATATTTTTGGCCATTTTCTTAAATATTGATTTCCAAAATGGACCGTTTGTATTCTATCGATTACACTAAGAAGGATAGTAAGATTGTAACATAAACCATTTTAACACATAGAAATATATTGAAATTTTAATTTGCAACAAGTTTTTCGAGCGGTTTCGATATATAATTTCAAAAAAGAGAGACAGAAACAACATAAATATTTTGTGGAATATTTTGTCACGTGCGACAGTGGCTCAAATCAGATTTAAAAAATATTTTTAAATCAAACAAAATGCATTTTTTAGATAAATCAATGCATTAAATTTCAAAATAGATTGGTCGCCGAAAAAACGACTTCTATCTGAGTCGCGTGCGAATGTCTTGGTTATTTTAAATTATCTTAAAAACTTTTAACGCGTACGAATGTCGCATTCGACATTAGAGAATCACCCATATCCAGTTTTGTGACGGATAATATTAAGTTGTAATTTATTAAAAAAAAAAATTGGCACTCGACACATTGCGCTAAGTTTTTCATACCTAATAAATATTACATTTTTGCGCAGTGCCAAGTGCTAAAATTTATTTTTTAATTTTTTTTTAATTTGGTTAGTAACCATTTCGCTTGATGCATTAAGGGTGGGAAACCAGATGATAAACTCGAAAAGCAGATTTGGAAAACCATCTAGACTGGTTTCCCCTTCTTAAGGCCCTATTCTCCTTCAGCTTGCTGTTTTTGGACCTTTTTTGAAAAAATTCTCATTTGAAAACGCAAAAAGATATTTGAATTTTGTTTTTTTTATTGAATTAGTAATGAATGAAAGAAATACAAGGGCTGTTCAAAAAGTAATGAGACTTCAAAGTTGGTGGTGCAAAAAAAAGGTGTCGTCACGGCAGCCACGATTCCGGGTCTCCGGAGCGTCAGAAATGAAAACAAAAAAACGGGGTTATAATCAGTATAGATGTAATTCTGGCCCGTAGTAAAATAAAAATTTTGCGATTTTTTTTGACAAAATGGCGGCCATTCAAAAAAAAAATTTCAATTTGGACCCATTTTTTTGTAGTTTAGTGTAAAAAAAAATAGTAAAAAAAATGGCCATATCTCCTTAAGTATTTCGAATTTCTTAAAATCCTTTTAGGGGCATATTCACAACTACCCAAGCTATAAATAAATGCAAAAAAAAAAAGTCGAAAAAAATTGTTTGCTGAAAGAGAATAGGGCCTTAAATTTCTGCGTTTCTGCGATTATTATACACTTCCCAAATAAATGGCTTTCAGTATATCTGGAGGAAATTGGTATAAGGTATAGTGATACAGAGCATGCTCGGCGTCGATTCTCCGAACATTTTGGGCCGCTACATGCCGAAACTTAACCATATATTACCTTGTCAAATTAGGTACTGGGTGGGATTTTAGATAAATTCATAGCATGCGCTTATTGAAGCTTGGTCATTTCAGTCAGGCCTAAAATTAAGAAAAAAGGTGTATCCTATTTTTATGCATATGTTATCATTTATATTTTTTAGGTTTCTATATCGGACAACGGGAATCCTATATTGACGTCGACTACGCGGGTTGTAATCTCGGTACTAGACATTAACGACAATAGCCCAGTGTTTGATCAACGTGTGTATAAAATACAAGTACCTTCAACGATTCATGTTAACGAATCCATATTTCAGGTTCGTATTAATATGACTTTAGAAAGACACTACCAGCTTGCACCATATAATTCGTTAACATAATGATGATGTCATATTAATTATTGTAATTCGTATCATATTGACATCAATATAAAAAAAAATCATATATTACTTTGATTAACACCTGAAATCAAAATATTGTTTTACCTTTGCAAATTTTATTTGATTTTCTTCGTTATTTGTAGAGATGTAAGCATATTTTACTGCCTACCCATTCTTTAAAATCTATCCTTTTTAAATTTTATCCAAAATAAATTATAACTAATGTGCTTGATACTGGTATGCTTTCGACGAGGCTTTCGAAATTTAATTACACATTTTCCATAAAATTTTTCAGGTTCATGCAATTGACAACGATGATGGAGAAAACGCTCGAATAACATATTCAATCAAATCTGGAAAGAAAAAAAACAAATTTCGTATCGACAGCATAAGCGGGCATATTTTTATGACAAAGCCTTTAGAAGCTGACTCTGAATATGAAATTAGTGTTAAAGCCGAAGACAACGGGATCCCCAAAAAGAGCCAAACTACTCTCGTGAATATAGTTATCATACCTATTGCTGCCAATTCGCCGAACGCACCATCTATACTGACGAAGTCGACAAATAACATTGTAGATCTGACGGAGAATGACAAACCTGGTTTCTTGGTAACTCAAATTCTGGCAGTTGATGAGGACAACGATCAATTGTGGTACAATATTAGTGGTAAGTTTGTTTCTAAACTATTTATGTATGTTTCTATTGTGCGTTGATGTGCTGTTGTGTGCCTTGATCTTAATTCAAATTTCAAATGTACTATTCTGTAAAATATCTACAAGTTATGAAGTACCCTTGGCAGTATAAGTTCTTCTTTTTTTGACCCAACCCAAAGTAAAATTATTTTTACAATAACTCCGAGTTTGTCTTCTGGTCATCATGAAATTTTCTGGACATATCGAGACTACGAAACTTATTCCCCACTTATTGGTATATCTTTAACATTACTTTTGTAACTCGTTTCTTATAGAATGTAGAGGTTTTTTATAATTTTGTTATGGAAGGAATGCCTCCTTCCATAACTGGACTCCACAATGTTTACATATTCATTCGTCTGTTCCTCTCAGTTTTGAAGCTATCTTGATAAAAGTTGGTACAGGTCCGTTTTTTGCTGCACGCAGCACGATCACAGAAAATTTCTACAAAATCAGCCTTTAGAATGGAAAATTTCACAACGAATAGGTTGCCTTGAACAAATTGGAAACTAAACCAGATTGTGTAATTTATTTTAATAATAGAAATACATTGAATCGAAAGCAACGCTTCACTAAAATCCAAAACTAAACGTTTTAAAATTTAAATTAGCGTTATAGCATCTGGAAATATCTTAACCAAACTCGCAGAATTCTATAAGGATATTAAATCTTTGGCGTGCCAATGAACCCCTTTTGTCTCGTATTCAATTCATTTTGATTTCTTAATAATCGTTTTTCTTTTATCTATATATAAATTTAGGAGGAAATGACGGAAACCATTTTTATATTGGAAGAGATACCGGAAATGTGCTGCTATCTAAATACTTGGATTATGAGACACAAACATTTTATAATCTATCAATTAGCGTGACAGACGGCTCAAATACAGTACACACTACGCTATTCATTAAAGTTGTTGATACGAATGACAATGTACCACAATTTACAAAGGAAATATACCATGTAAATATATCGGAAAATATCGAAGAGGAATCTATTATCATGCAACTCCATGCAACTGATAAAGACGAAGACAAAAAGCTCTTTTATCATCTTCATGCCACACAAGATCCATCATCTTTAACTTTGTTTCGCATTGATTCAATAAGCGGTAACGTTATAGTCACACAGAAACTGGATTTTGAAAAGACTTCGCAACATTTGCTAATTGCATTCGTTAAAGATCAAGGAACTCCAGGGAAAAGGAATTACGCGAAGATAATAGTAAATGTACATGACCATAATGATCACTATCCCGAATTCACAACAAAACTAATTCAAAGTAAAGTTCCCGAAAGTGCTACGATAGGCTCCAAACTTGTTCAGGTTACAGCCATAGATCGAGATAGTGGTAAAAATGCTGAAATACGTTACTCTATTATTACCGGTAACGTAGGAAGCATGTTTGAAATCGATCCAATATTTGGTGTTATATCTTTAGCTGACGTTTTAGATATTAATAAAATGCAGGAGTATATGTTGCAAATCAAAGCTGTAGACCTTGGTGAGCCCCCGCTCTCATCTCAAGTGCCTGTACACATCATCATAACTATGTCAGATAATGATGCCCCTAAGTTCTTCAGCAGCTTAGTTTCACTGGAAATTTTTGAAAACTTGAGTGTTGGATCTTTTGTAACACAAGTCGAAGCGAGATCGTCTTCCTCAATTTTCTATGATATCATTGATGGTAACGACAATGATAGTTTTCGGATTAATCCTTCAACGGGAGTAATTGTAATTAACAACAATGTCGACTACGAAATTAACAAGTAATTATCCCCCAATATATATGTAAATTGTATATTCATAATTTTATAATATTGAGTATTCTTTTAATCATTATTATTACTATTATATTTTGTTACTTTCAGATTATTTAACCTTACTATCAAGGGAACTAACATGGCATCTGAGTCGTCGTGCCAAAACATAATAGTGCATGTTTTAGATACGAATGATAATGCTCCAAAATTTCTTGAAAGTGAATATATTGGAACTATTTCAGAGTCTGCCAGCTTAGGTTCATATGTGCATATGGTTGATGATAACAAAAAACGGTACGGAAATGACAATAGGTGCTGCATACTACAAACATATATACTAATTTCTCAAAAAAAATAATTCTCGAATTCTTTTTTAGTCATCTGGCTTTAAATGTGTACGATCCAGATATTGGATTCAATGGAATGTTGCAATATAAAATTACTGATGATTTGGCGAGTAGTATTTTTAAAATAGATTCTAATACGGGGGCTATTAAAATTTTACACAGCTTGGATTATGAAAGAAATACAAATTATTCATTTTTTGTAACGGTAAGTCCTTTCCTTAAATAATATTATGACAAATACATATGTATATTAATACCTTTAAATGCTCATTTGTTTAGGTTAGCGACATGGGTAAACCTAGTCTGTATTCGAACACAAAAGCTCATGTAATAATACTCGTGAGTAATGTAAACGACTGTCCACCAGTATTCAAGAATAGAGATCACAATGTGACTTTGTTTTTGCCAACATTTGAAAGTGTATACGTTACTCAAATTGCTGCTGTTGACGCCGATAACGACGTAATTCGTTATGACATTGTTGATGGAAATAATCAAGAATGCTTTCAAATACATCCACTTACAGGAGTGTTAACGACAAGGTAATCTTATGCTTTATTTTCCTTTGCTAATGAGAGTGAAAAAAGTAAACGCTCGTTTAATTAATTAATCATTAAAATCAATGGAAAAACCACAGACTTATTACCATATGAATAATCCTGCCCTAATTACCATATGAATAATCCTAGTCTAAACTCAATTTTCACAGTTGACAATTTGAGTTTCGTTAATTATCTTTAAAAAAAATTAGCGTTTTGGTCAGGATAAATTCACAAAATGTTAATAAAATATGTAGGCGTACCTCTAAAAGAAAAGCTATAATTTAAAATAAAACATAAAGTGTTGCACTAAAAAATTTAAAATTGCCTTTTGTCTTATAGGGCCCATGCTAAAGAAAGTTTTTTATGTTGCCTAGTGTAATCGAAAGTATTTTTTTTTATTTTATACAACAATTTACTAACTATATATTCTTTTCTTTTTAGAAATTTGGAATTCAATTATAATGATTATGTCTTGCACATTCGCGCTTCTGATGGATTATACTCCTCCATTATTCTCATAAACATTAAATTATTGCCTGTAGTAAATTCAAATTTCGTATTTCAAAAGAAAATGTACGAGTTCTCGGCCGTTGAAAACACTACCAAAGTGGTGACAATTGGATTGACTAATGTCATTGGAAACACATTGAATGAAAATGTTGAATACAGAATTCTCAATCCAACAGATATGTTTGAAATTGGAATAACATCTGGAGCTATTAAAACTACTGGACTTATATTTGACCGTGAACTACAGGATATGTATAAATTGTTCGTCGAAGCAAAGTCATCAAATGATGATACTGGTGTCCACCGAGCAACTACTTCAGTGTATATTTCAGTATTAGACATAAACGATAATTGTCCCTTATTTGTCAACATGCCATATTACGCTTCCGTATCAGTTGGGTATACGAAAGGATCAGTTATTATGCAGGTGAAAGCAATCGACTTAGACAGTGGTGAAAACGGAGAAGTTCGCTATGAACTGAGAAAAGGAAACGGTGAACTTTTTAAAGTAGATAGAAAGACTGGCGAGTTGTCAACTAAACAAAGTATTGAAGGCCATAATCGAAAATACGATTTAACAGTTGCAGCTTACGATGGTGCTGTAGTTACATGCAGCACAGAAGTTCCCGTTCAAATTAAGGTACACAAATAGCAAAGTAATTTCAAATTAAAATTAATTTGTTTAATTTTTTCTTTATTAGGTGATTGATCGATCCATGCCTGTGTTTGAAAAACAATTTTATTCTGTTAGCGTCAAGGAAGACGTCGAAATGTACTCTGCATTATTTGTATCCATTCAAGCCGATAGTCCGTTAAACAGGAAACTGATTTACACAACCTCATCTGATAATGCAAATCAATATTTTGAAATTGATTATAGAACAGGTATAACTATTACTCTATGATAATATAATTTTGACATGTATGCATATTTGACATACAGTGGCGGCAGAATTAATAGGAACGTAAAGTTGTTTTGCTTCATTTCAATATAATTCTCATCTTTGCAAGATACAATGGATTTAAACTCTTAGACAGTCTCCGGGCTTAAACTCAATTGAGCACTTCTGGGGAGCCCTAAAGCAGGTATTTAGTTAAAGCATTTGGGCATCACGAGTCCAAAAATCGGCAGGAGCTCTGGGAACAGGTGCAATTGTCTTGGTATGGCATTCCTTAGAAAACCTGTGCCAAACTTGTAGGATCCATGCGTCAAAGATGCTCTGGAATATTAAAAATCATAGGTGCTACCATAAAATATTGAAATTTTGAAAAATAATAAGTAAACAAAAAAAATTCTATACCTAATATTCCTTGTCCTCATTTTTGTTACAATTATGATCTTTGAAAATTTATGTTTTTCTTTTTTATATTAAGATATGGTCTTAATTTTTGTGATATTTAAACAAAAAAAAAGGAACGATTAGGCAAGAGTTTTAATGCATTGTATCTTCCAAAGATGATAATAATATTAAAAAGAAGCAAACAAATTTTATGTCCCAAATTATTGTGCCGCCACACGTCTTAAGTATTTCACAATCGGGCTAATTTGTAGATCTTTATAAAATATTGAATATAAATATTAAAATTAAAAATAAAATGTAATTTTTTTTTTTTTTTTAAAGAAATATCGTGATTATAAACAACGGTTATTTAACTTAATTTATTTCAGGGTCATTGTACGTGGTCAACGAGCTAGATTACGAGCAAAATCACACACACGAGATTTTGGTACGAGCAACGGATAGCATCTCTGGAATTTATGCAGATGTTTTGCTGTCTATAATTGTAATTGATGTGAACGATTGTTATCCAGAAATAGAAAAGGATAACTACAACATTACCTTACCGGAAAATATTCCATTTGGATCACAAGTTTTACAAATAAACGCAACTGATATGGACTCTGGTGCAAATGGAAAACTATCATATTTTATTGAATCCATTAATGGTCGAAATGATTCTGATACATTTTATATTGACGTTGTCGACGGAGTCTTATACCTTAAAGCACCATTAGATTATGAGCTAGAAAAGTCTCATCACGTTGTTGTGCTTGTTAAAGATCATGGGTCACCATCATTAACTTCAAAATGCAATGTTTTTATTTCAGGTAATTTAATATACAATACTCTTAATTTAATTAATACAGAATATGTTTAAAACGGTATTCGATGGGTAACAACCAGAATTTAAGCTTTACTATAACCACTATTCTACAGAAAAAAACACTGTTAAAATTTTCTTTGGTGACTCGTTTTTGTTTTTAATTTTTATAATCTGGTATTTTTTTTTTAGCTGTTTTGAGGTGAGAGAAGTGAGCTTGCATTTTTGACCATTTCTCGGGAATGTCACGACCGACTTACACTTACTAAAAAAAAATTAATATATTTATTAATCATTTATAAATATTTGATTGAAGTCGTTTGCTTTAGATATATATTTGTATTTTATGTACACATATGTATATAAAAATATATTTTTTATCAGAATCAAATTAATCAGTTACGAAAGTTCACTATTTCATGCATTAATAATAAATTGGTCATTAATAGCGTACATAAAGATTTTACGTTTATACACAAAAACGTTTAGACATACATCAGAACTATGGTTAAAGTTACTTAACGATTATCGGACTGTAGTTGAATATCGATATTTTTTTAGTATTGTTAAACACAGCGCTATAAGAAAGATAGTTGTCTTAACATTTTAACTTATTAGCTAAAATTATTACTTGTTATTTGGTTATGTATTATTATCATAGCTCGCAAATAACTGTCGACCGTTTCTCGTTGTCTACAAATAAGTGTCTTTTGCTTACTCTTTACGAAAAGACTCAGCGAGCAACTGTTTTTTCGGTTCTTAAATGAGCTCGCTCGCGCTCGGAGCGAAAACGTTTTTTTCTTTTTGTTTTGTTCTCGTTGTTCCAATACCGTTTCGTCGTGTTCAATGAAGCAAACGGTATTTTGCATATGTATTGGTATACATTCACACGCATAGGCATTTGCTTGCCTAAGCGTCTGTTTTGCAGACGAAATTCATTAATTGCGATCGTGAATTGAGTGTGTGAAGTTGTGAAATATTTGTTGTGCAAAATGGGAAGAGACACGAATAAAAAAGTGCCCCAATTCTTTAAATTTAATTTGGGAGAAGACCGTTTGCGTTGAGTTTTTCGGTCAAACGGTCTTTTGCTGAGTCTCATTGTGCGAGCGTTTTTCGTTTCGCTCTTTACGCACTGCTCATTGAAAGACCGACACACAAATAGCTCAACGAAAAGAGCTCAACAGAAAGCATAAATGAAGACAGCAAGAGTCTCTGCTCAGAGCGAGAGCGAGAGAGTACGAACTTTTTCGGTTGTGCTCGCAACGAGAGCGCAAGAAAAAAACGGTCGACAGTTATTTGCGAGCTATGATTATTATTCATGAAATTATAATTATATACCTTTATACCAATTGTCTAAAATATTCTAATGAGAATGAAAGATTAATTGATTTATTCATTAGATTTGTCATCGGCCAATTTTTGTAACAAACTTTTTATTTTAATTGCAGTCAAAGATCTGAATGACAACTCACCGAGGTTTATTGAGCCATCTTTCAACACAAAGCTATCTGTAGCAGCGACTCGCGGTCAATTTGTAGCATTACCAAGAGCATTCGACATTGACTTATCTGACATCGATTATTTGCAATATAAAATTGTAGATGGAAACGAGCTGCAAACATATACTATTGATACACAAAGTGGAGTTATTTCTCTTCAAAATATGTTGAATTTTACCGACAAATTCAATAAAATCTTAAATATATCAGTTTCGGATGGAATTCATACAAGTTTTGCCCGGTTAAAAATCACATTAGTTCCAGAAAATTTTCACAGTCCTCAGTTTGAGGAAATGATATATAAAGCAACCATTTTGGAAAATTTGGCGAAAGGGCATGAAATTATTACTGTATGTATAATTGTCAATTAATGTAGTCCCTAACTGAAAATCTCTTATTCCAGGTAAAAGCAAATGACAATGATTTTGGTCAATTCGCTAGAATCTACTATGAAATTGCATCTGAAGAAATGAAGCAGTATTTTGATATTGACCGCAATACTGGATTAATCACATCGAAAATAACATTTGATCGCGAATATAGAGATGAGTACATGCTTCAATTGAAGGCAACTGATGGCGGTAGTAAATTTGGGTTTGCATCACTAAGAGTGTCAATAGAAGACGTCAACGACAACAGCCCCCAATTCTTTGTAAAGGAATATAAACACGTTATAAGTACTTCAAATAAGCTTGACGAGACCATAATGACTGTAAGTATATTGTTATATGTTTAGACGGATATGAAATATGTACAAATGTCTTTTAAATTTGTCGGAAGCGAAGTGTGCGTAATATGAAGATAAAGACAAAAAAAAACACACCATTGAACAGCATCAACAGCTCGGTCGATTTAACTATGTCCGTCTGTGTCTGTATGACCTTATAGATTTCGAAAAGTATAAAAACTACACACGCCAAACTTAACCAGGGTTCTCAAAAGCTCGCAATGTGAAAACGTATGGATATGCTCTGTGAAGATTTGCGAAGCACGTCAAAGTGTTAACATTGGCGAGACAAGAATTGTGCGTCACACAATTTTGAAAAGACTTGTGAAGAGCCTTCAATGTGAACACTACCAGTCAATGTGACAGAGCATCGCAAAACTTCTCAAAGATTCAAAATGTTCACAATAAGTGAACATTGAACAAGCTCGTAAATAATTAGCAAGTTCCGCAAATTTGAAAAAAACAAAGCAATACTTAAATGATACATTTTAAAATTATTTTGCACTGCTTGTCTGCAATATGGGCAGAGATATAAAGAATTTTGTGAACGTTGTTCCAGATTTTTGTCAAATCAAATTTTGAAGTGGCTACAAGACAGAAGTACCACATCCCGCGGTTTAGAGAGATATTATAATGAGCGGTACTTTTATAACTAACGGTTCTTTTATTATTTTTTTGATTCTTGATTCACTTTACAAGCTTTAAGCAGTTGATGGCGTTATGACACTTTTAAAAAGTGTCAAGTTCCGAGGGCGATATGAAACTTTTAACCCTCTACCGCATTAACATAATTATTGGCACAGCAAACATTTTGAGATTTGGGGGCTTATTTGTTCCCTTTTCGTTAACATATTGGCATCAATGGGCAGGCCATTTTAATTCCTTTTGAATGATATAAAACTTTCCTTAGCCCATTAAGTACCCTTTGAAAAATTCCAATTAATGTAAAGGTCATTTTTCAAAACATTTTTCCTCGATTTTTAAAAAAAAAATTTTATGAAGCAAAAAAATCTTAAAACATTTTTAAGAGTAAGGCTGCGCGCCCATTGGGAGCTAAAAGCGTAGCTTACAGCGGAGCTTATAGGCGAGCTGAAAAGTTCAAAACAAAACTAGTGATAAGCTCAGCTTTCAGTGTGCGCACGCTCATTCAAGCAGTGTGTTTGCTTTTTTTGAGCTGATAAGCTCCGCTTTCAGCTCCCAGCCTAAATGCAAAAAAAAATTTTCAAAAATATTTTTGCTAATATTTTGTATAATTTTTTGAAAATCTTAAAAATAACCATTTTAACCCCATTTTCCTACTTTTCACACAAAAAGTGTCTTTTTAGCAATTTTCTTAAAATCATAAAAATACTAGCAAAAATATTTTTGAAAATTTTTTTTTGCAGTTACTCTTAGAATTGTTTCAAGATTTTTTTTGCATCATAAAATTTTTTTGAAAATTTGAAAAAAAAAGTTTCGAAAAATTACTTTTACGTTAATTTGAAATATTCAAAGGGTACTTAATGGGCTAAGGAAAGTTTTATATCATTCAAAAGGAATATTTAAATGACCTTTCCATTCTTGCCAATATGTTAACGATAAGGCAACGAATAAGCCCCAAATCTCAAAATGTTTGCTGTGCCAATAAATAAGTTCGCCAGTGTGTTTATTAGGGATATTATAATATCAATTTGGACAAATTTTTTTTGGATATATGTATATTTTAGGAAAAAATAAATGAAGAGCCATACATTTCGCCAATTTTTGCAAGAATTATATATAATGCCTACCTTATAGTCAAATTTTATTTATTTATGAAAGAAACCTTTATTTTCTTTTGGAAAAAAATTATTTATTAACAAAAGAAATGTTTTTTTTTTGGAAAATTTAAATTTAATTCGAAATTCAGCAAAATTCACTTTCCTTCACCCACGCAAGACGCTTGAACAAAACTCATAGAAACACGAAGTGAAGCATCTCAAAAAAATTCTTCACATGGTATTCCAGTCAGAAAGTCTACTCTTTCAACTTTTTTCATCGATTTTTTATAAAAAATATTTTGATGCAAAAAAATTCTTCAAACAATTTTAAGAGTGACTGCAAAAAATTTTTGCTAGTATTTTTTTTTTTTTTTATAAATTTTGTAAAATCCTAAAAATGACTATTTTAAAAAGTATGTTAAAAAAAAGTTGAAAAATTAGACTTTTACAAAAATTCAAACATTTCAATTGGTTAAGGACGGTTTTGCATCATTCAAACGGTATTTAAACGACCTTTCCAAATATATTTTTTTACTGTGAAGACTTGACTTACATAGCTGTTAAATTCAAACTAGTCGGCGGTGCTACAGTCGAGCGGTACTCGACTGTCGGAGACCCCGTACCTATTATAAAGATATCTCAAACAACAAAAAGATTTTCATACTAAGACTTTATTTGCACTGATCGTTCCTATGGCAGCTATATGATATAGTAATCTGATTTCAATCAAATTTGGTCAGTATGTATGGGACCATCTTTTATACATATTCTGTCAGTTTGGTTTAAATATCTTAAACAGCAAAAAAGTTTTCCATACTAAGACTTGATTTTCAACTGATTGTTCCTATGGGATCTATATGATATAGTAGTTCGATTCCAACCAAATTTGGCCAGTATGTATGGGACCATCCCATATGCATATTCTGTCAGTTTAATTTAGTTATCTCAAACAAAAAAAGATTTTCATACTAAGACTTGATTTTCAACTGATTGTTCCTATGGGAACTATATGATATAGTGGTCCGATCCAAAATCTAAAACAAACTCGATCTGCTTGCAATATAGACGAACCTACATACCAAGTTGGCCCATGGCCAACAATTTTAAATCACGTTTGGGCCTGAGCATGGCAGCTGGAGGAGGCCATTTCAGATCCGGCTAGGAATCTTACTACTAGTGATCCACTTTATCGTTACTAATTGTTGCTTTGCTAAATTTCTCTCGTTTAGTAAAATTATAGTTAAAAATGTTTGTCTCCGTTATTTCTGGTCACCCTGTATGAAATTTTTGAGCATGGAAATGTTTTCGCCCCTAGACTTTAACTTCGTATTTACAATGACACTAAACAATAATTATTTCCGATACTAATAGAAATAAAGCGTATATTGTATTCGATGCGATGTATGTAACAATGAGAAGGCGGGATCTCCAAACCTATATAAAATAAATTTTCTGGAACGTTTTCGAAACTTTTTTTTTCAAATTTTCAAAAAAATTTTATGATAAAAAAATCTTAAAACAAATTCTAAAATTAAACTGCAAAAAAAAATTTTCAAAAATATTTTGCTAGTATTTTTATATTTTAAAGCTAAAAAAGCACTTTTTTATTGTGAAAAAGTAGAAAATGGGAATTCAAAATAGTTATTTTTAAGATTTTCAAAAAATTATTGTACAAAATATTAGCAAAAATATTTTGAAAATTTTTTTGCGACTGGGAGCTGAAAGCGAGACTATCAGCTCAAAAAGAAAGCAAGCACTGCTTGAATGGTTTGTTGCACACTGAAAGCTGAGCTTATCACTAGTTTTGTTTTGAACTTTTCAGCTCGCCTATAAGCTCCGCTGTAAGCTACGCTTTTAGCTCCCAATGGGCGCGCAGCCTTACTCTTAAAAATGTTTTAAGATTTTTTTGCTTCATAAAATTTTTTTTTTAAAAATCGAGGAAAAATGTTTTGAAAAATGACCTTTATTAATTGTAAAAACTTCCTCGATTTTTAAAAAAAAATTTTATGAAGCAAAAAAATCTTAAAACATTTTTAAGAGTAAGGCTGCGCGCCCATTGGGAGCTAAAAGCGTAGCTTACAGCGGAGCTTATAGGCGAGCTGAAAAGTTCAAAACAAAACTAGTGATAAGCTCAGCTTTCAGTGTGCGCACGCTCATTCAAGCAGTGTGTTTGCTTTTTTTGAGCTGATAAGCTCCGCTTTCAGCTCCCAGCCTAAATGCAAAAAAAAATTTTCAAAAATATTTTTGCTAATATTTTGTATAATTTTTTGAAAATCTTAAAAATAACCATTTGAACCCCATTTTCCTACTTTTCACACAAAAAGTGTCTTTTTAACAAATTTCTTAAAATCATAAAAATACTAGCAAATATTTTTGAAAATTTTTTTTTGCATTTTAGGCTGGGGCTGGAAAGCGGAGCTTATCAACTCAAAAAAGCTGCTTGAATGAGCGTGCGCACACTGAAAGCTGAGCTTATCACTAGTTTTGTTTTGAACTTTTCAGCTCGCCTATAAGCTCCGCTGTAAGCTACGCTTTTAGCTCCCAATGGGCGCGCAGCCTTACTCTTAAAAATGTTTTAAGATTTTTTTGCTTCATAAAATTTTTTTTTTAAAAATCGAGGAAAAATGTTTTGAAAAATGACCTTTACATTAATTGGAATTTTTCAAAGGGTACTTAATGGGCTAAGGAAAGTTTTATATCATTCAAAAGGAATTAAAATGGCCTGCCCATTGATGCCAATATGTTA
>JBAMBJ010000961.1:0-29940 GCA_037043495.1 Drosophila recens | reverse complement strand
TGTTCAATATTTTTTTCTTTAACTGCTATGTTATTCAAGTTATCAAAATAAAAACTAGTCGGCGGTGCTACAGTCGAGCGGTACTCGACTGTCGGAGACCCCGTACTTATTATAAAGATATCTCAAACAACAAAAAGATTTTCATACTAAGACTTAATTTGGACTGATCGTTCCTATGGCAGCTATATGATATAGTAATCCGATTCAATCAAATTTGGTCAGTATGTATGGGACCATCTTTTATGCATATTCTGTCAGTTTGGTTGAAATATCTCAAACAGAAAAAAAGTTTTCCATACTAAGACTTGATTTTCAACTGATTGTTCCTATGGGAGCTATATAATATAGTGGTCTGATCCAAAATCTAAAAAAAACCTACATACCAAGTTTGGAGTCTCTAGCTCTTATAGTCTCCGAGATCTTGGCGCTCTTACAGACGGACAGACGGACGGACGGACAGACGGACATGGCTATATCGACTCGGCTGTTGATGCTGATTAAGAATATATATACTTTATGGGGTCTGCCACGCCTCCTTCTGCCTGTTACGCACATTTATTTTTGTGACAAAGTTAATAGACCCCTTTACTTTTTTAAAGTACGGGGTCTAAAAATAATTGGACAGTGCTCTTTAAAATGGATAATTATTCATTCTCAGCCATATAGTAACTAAGAATTAATTCTAAGCTACAATAATATAAATAAATAGATAATGAATTCTGTTCTACATTTTAAATAAGTTCATTCACTTATGTATAGTTTTTTTCTGTGCATTAGAAATAACGGAATTGGCATACGCCAAAAATGATTTCCTGATCTTCGCTTTGCAAGCATTTGATTTTGACTTTCAAACAGTGCGTTTCTCCTTTTCGGTGCGTTATATAAAGTGCGAATAAAATGAATTGGGAAAATATTCAATTTGATTCTAAAGAGTAAACTCGCGCAGGTTGCTCTTTGCTGATGTTTACCCCAAGTGACCAACAAATGTATATTAAAAACAAACAATTAAAATCTGGCGACACCGCATCGGAAAAAATCGAAGCTCTTGGTGAAATAAAAAATAAGTGCCAAACTAGTTGCAACGACGACACCAAAAAATTTTTTTAATGATGTTCTCGCTATGTAAGTAAATATGTATACATGCACACATACATACACGCCAGGAATATACAGTGCCGGACAAAGAAAACCGAACACCATAAAAGAGTAGTTTTTGGAGTTTTCTTAAAGTTTTTATTCATTTTACCATAGGCATAACGTAAGTGGCCTAAGGATTGTTTAAATGTTATAAAACTTTCCTTAACCCATTAAGTACCGATTGATATTTTGGAATTTGAAAAAAGTTTACTTTTAAAACTTTTTTCCTAGGGCTCAAACCAAAAAAGCTGGGATGCAAAAACATTCTTTAAACAATTTAAATAGTGACTGCAAAAAAATTGTTTCATATGGCCAGTAATGCATTTTTTGCATAAAAATGAGGAAAAAGTGCGGTAAAGGCCTAGTACCGGCACTACTCTCAAAAAAAAACACAAAACAAATAAGAGGGCGATTTATCATGAATTTTGGTGAACAAATTTTTACCGGGTCACTGCTAGTTTTTTTTTAATTGAATTTTGAAAATTGGTTAAAAATGCACTTTTTTCCTTGTTGTTTTCTGTTTTTCATGGTTGCTTTGGCTTTTGCATGGTTGCTTTGGGGTTTTCAGGGTTGCTTTTCGATAATGTGGAACGTTTTCCAACACTACTTTTTCTCCAACATGCCCATTTTTTGCGCGTTTTTCAATACTTTTCATAACGGAACCTGTAAGAAAATTATATTCGGGATAAATTGTGGCAAAATGGCGTGTGCAAATTGTGTAATTAGCGTTTCAGAGGTCATTGAACTCAGTCAAACTGAGTTGTTTGAATTTCTGCGCCGACACAATGTGATCCGGAGTGAACGATTGTGCCCAAAATGTGGTGCACAATGTAAATTCTCATCCTCGGAGGAGACAAAGTTTTTTTTCACTTGCCGTGCATCGCATATGCACCAGCATGGAAAACAAAAACGTGTTCGAGTGCAGTGTAATTTTTATGAAACTATTCGAGCAAACACATTCTTTGCTGGGACGCGTTTCACAATCAAGGACATTTGCAAGTTTGTTGCCTTGGCGATGCGCATCAAGGGAAGACGGACGCACTCATGGGCGAGATGATGGAGCCGCCAATCAATCATAGACTGGAAGAGCTTTTTGCGTGAAGTGTATATAGACTGGAGCGTCACACACAGCCTTCCGAAACTTGGCGGTGTTGGCAGAGTGGTCGAGATCGACGAGGCCAAAGTTGGAAAGCGGAAGTACAACTGCGGCCGAGTGGTGGAGGGACAGTGGCTTTTCGGAGGCATTGATCGGGAAAGTGGCGACTTTTTCATCGTGCCTGTAGAGTCCCGAAACACGGAAACATTGCTCGCCATCATAAGGGATCGTATAGCCGACGGAACCACAATAATGTCAGATTGTTGGAGGGCCTACAATTGTTTGGAGAGTGAGGGATTCGTCCACCAGACGGTCAACCACTCAAAAAACTTTGTAGATCCCGAGACGCAGGCCCACACTCAAAATATTGAGAGATTGTGGCGCGACATGAAGGACTTCATTCCTCGTTTCGGTAAAAAGAAGGAGCACTACCATGGTTACTTGGCTAAGTTCCACTTCTTCAAAGCATACAAGAACCATTCGCAAAGGGTTCATGAGCTGTTTATGGCCATTGGACGACTCTATGACCCTTATAGAGAAGCCCAAATTAATGAAGACGCTCATGCAGCCGGGGTTAGTGATATGTGCAAAGCAAGTCGCAGGCGAAAAATTTTTAAAAAAATAAAATCGCGCGCGCGATTTTATTTTTTTAAAAATTTCATATTCCTTTCATATTCCACAACCCCCGCCCACCCTTTTTAACAATTTTTTATCCATTTTCCTGCCATATTTGTTTAAAATTTATGCATATTTTAATTTATTATCTTTAAATCTCTACCACTCTTTAGGATGATGATGATGATGATGATGACAATGATGTTTGATTTTGACCAAATGCCTATATTAACTGACTTTGCCTTTCACACATTTTAAGATTTTGACGCCCATGGATGATGACCTTGATGATGATGACCCCCGCCTTTGCACCTGACCACGCTCTCTCCCAACATTATTTATAATGTCTTGGGACCAAATCGGTCCTTTTCAGGACCACCAAATATTTTAAAAAGAGATTGAAATATTTCCTTTGGTTTTATTTTTATTTTATTTTATTATTTTATTTATTTATTTTTTATTATTTTTATTTTTTATTTTTTTTATATGCTCATTTTAAACATGTTTCTTTTCTAGCGTAACAGTGTTGGAAAACACTTAAAAATTTTAGAGAAAATGTAGTGTTGGTAAACGTCTCAAATTAGTGACAAGTTGCAGAAAACAACAATGAAAAAGCTTATTTTGCATTGAAAATATCAAAATTTCAAAATTCAATTAAAAAAAACTAGCAGAGACCCGGTAAAAATTTTTTCACCAAAATTCATGATAAATCGCCCTCTTTTTGTGTTTTTTTTTTTTTTTTTGAGAGTAGTGCCGGTACTAGACTGTTACCAAAAGTGCCTTTTTGCCATTTTTAAAACATTATTAAAAATACTAGCAAAAAGATTTTTGAAACATTTTTTTTGCAGTCACTATTAAAATTGTTTAAAGAATGTTTTTGCATCCAAACTTTTTTGCTTTGAGCCCTAGGAAAAAAGTTTTAAAAGTAAACTTTTTTTCAAATTCGAAAATCTTAATCGGTACTTAATGGGTTAAGGAAAGTTTTGTAACATTTAAACAGTCCATATGCCACCTACGTTTTGCTTATGGTGGAATGAATAAAAACTTTAAGAAAACTCCAATAACTACTCTTTTATGGTGTCCGGTTTTCTTTGTCCGACACATACATTCATATGAGTGAAAAGGAATTCGAACTCGAATTACTTCGGCTGTGTGAATAGCTCGTGTGAGACTACGTAGGACAACATTCAAACGAGAAGGCCAGAATGTGAATGACAGTAAAGTCGAACATCAAAAAAACCTCTTTACGAGGTAAAAGTCTAGTGACGAAAACATTTTCATGCCCCAAAATTTCTGATATCCAATTTTGTGACGAATAATATTAAGTTTTACACATAAATTATTTTAAACAAAATTTTTGCATTCGGCACTGCGCAAAACAGTGAGTTTTATTTGGTCTGAAGAATTGAGACATTTTAGCGCAATGTGCCGAGTGCAAAAATTTTGTTTAAAATAATTTATGTGTAAAACTTAATATTATTCGTCACAAAATTGGATATCAGAAATTTTGGGGCATGAAAATGTTTTCGTCACTAGACTTTTACCTCGTAAAGAGGTTTTTTTTATGGGATATCAGAAATTTTTGAATAAGACATCAGAAATTTTAAAATTGCAATATTTGATGTGATTTGATGTGTAGATTTTTCTTAATTTGTCAAAATGTGGTAAAAAATACCTTATTTAACCTGTAACTGTAACTTTTAAGGTATGCCTAAAAGCTCTTCGAAATACCTTTTCAACGATATATAGAACAAACGATTCTATATTTTTGATTATAAAATGATTTATCTGCCGCAAAAAGAATTCACCACTTGCAAGCAGTTTACTTCCGCATTACGCTGCAAGCAGTGTATATACTGCATATTTACATGCAGTAGTGTAAAGGAAAAAGGTATATTCAATCAACAGGTAATATCTTGCCCAAACGAATTTTGACAGATAGGTGTTGTATGTCAAAAGACGCGGAATTAAATTGTCTACAACATACTACATATTTAAAAGTGATTTGATGTGTAGATTTTTCTTAAATCGCCAAAATGTGGAGAAAAATACCTTATTTCACCTGTGGCTGTTTACCTATTTTCTTAAAAAAAAAACTTTGAAGGTATGTCTAAAAGCCCTTCGAAATACCTTTTCACCGATATATAGATCGCGTCTGTAGCTTCTATAGTTTGGATGCTATTGGGGTTTCAATTTTAGCGGTTTTTAGCGATTTCCCGCTAAACTAGCGATTTTTCGAAAAAGTCGTAGAACAAACGTTTCTAGATTTTTGAGCGGGAACAAGTCCTCATTCAAACTTTTAAGCTAAAACAACGATTTGATCTATACAAACAAACAAACAAACAGACAAACAAACAGACTGACTTTTCATCTCGTTTTGAGAAGGGCACCAAAAATTTCAAAATAATTTATCTTTTGAACCAGTAGTCGGATTTTGATGATTGAGGTGTCATTCGACGCGTATTTTTGATTGAAATAGTAAAAAATTAAAATTAAAAAAAAATCAAAAAGGCTCCAACGGCCCCATTAGCTCCAATCATTTAAATTTTGCCCCTCCCACTTACACCTGTTTATCTCACGTGAGTTTTCAAAAGTCTTAGTATGCACATTTGTAAGTTTAATTGATACCTTTCGATCGGTATATAGCTCGACCTGATTGGGCAGTCATAGCAAATTTTCCATTCTTCCTGTGTATATATGCTAGTCGCTTTCGCACACTTCGTGCTGCTTTCGTCACTAGCGGGACTGCCGTCCGCAGTGATTCGGTTTGAGTTAACCAGATTTAACCAGAACGTTTTGCAATAACATGATGAAGTATAAGAAATAGAAAAGAAAGTAATTTTTTTATATTTTTTAATAGTATATAATATTGAAAATAGAAGTATAAAAAATTAAATATAAATTTTTAATATATAAAAATTAAAAGAAAAATAAAAACAATTAAATATTTACATATATGTTTATGAAAAATTAAGGTATATTGGAATGTTGAAACATTATTTTGCTCACATTGTCTGGATTGCATTATGGTTTTTTTTCCGTTTTTTTTGGCATAAACTCTAATTTTAAACCTATTGAATTGAAATTTGGTTTGAATACAATTTTTAAGCTCCCAAAATGACCTACCAAGTTTCAAATGATTTGGGGCACTATTTCATATAGCTGCCATATAACCGATCTGGCCGATTTGCCCTTACTTTTTTGTTTATCAATCTATTGCTTTGAAATTTGGTTTGAATACATTTTTTAAGCTCTCAAAATGACCTACCAAGTTTCAAATGATTAGGGGCACTATCACTGCGGACGGCAGTCCGCGCTAGTGACGAAAGCAGCACGAAGGGTGCGAAGGCGACTAGCATATATACACAGGAAGAATGGAAAATTTGCTACGACTGTCCGATCAGGTCGAGTTATAAACGTGAGATAAACAGGTGTAAGTGGGAGGGGCAAATTTTAAATGATTGGAGCTAATGGGGCCGTTGGAGCCTTTTTTATTTTTTTTTTATTTTTTACTATTTTAATCAAAAATACGCTTCGAATGACACCTTGATCATCAAAATCCGATCACTGGCTCAGAAGATAATTAATTTTGAAATTTTTGGTGCCCTTCTCAAAACGAGATGAAAAGTCAGTCTGTTTGTTTGTTTGTTTGTTTGTTTGTTTGTTTGTCTGTTTGTTAGTATCAAAGCGTTGATTTAGCTTTAAAGTTTGAATGAGGACTTGTTCCCGATCAAAAATCTAGAAACGTTTGTTCTACGACTTTTTCGAAAAATCGCTAGTTTAGCGGGAAATCGCTAAAAACCGCTAAAATTAAAACCCTTATAGCATCCAAACGATAGAAGCTACAGATGCGATCTATATATCGTTGGAAAGGTATTTCGAAGGGCTCTAGGCATACATTTAAAGTTTTTTTTTAATTATAAGGGTAAACAGCTACAGGTTAAATAAGGTATTTTTTCCCACATTTTGACAATTTAAGAAAAAACTACACATCAAATCACATCAAATATTGCAATTTTAATATTTCTGATGTCTTATTCAAAAATTTCTGATATTCCATAAAAAAACCACTTTACGAGGTAAAAGTCTAGTGACGAAAACATTTTCATGCCCCAAAATTTCTGAGCCGCACTGCTTGCTGGAATAGAGAAAATCTTACAGCTTGTTTTGTACAATGGCGAAAAGAAATCTTTATGCAAATGCCACCAAGCCAGACAATCAAATTCGTTATTATACATAACATTTATATTGGTATAACCAAAAATTTCTTGGTCAATCTTATTTATATTTTCATTATTTGTGTGGACTTCGATATAGTCGGCAAATGCGTCGTCAACTGTGGTTACTCCTTGTACACCATTACTATTGTTGTTGCAATCTTTGCAATCTTTCATTACACTTATTACTGTCTATTCTGTTGGTTTCATTTTTTTCTATGAGAATATTAGTGACATCAACCCAATTAGTTTCTATTGACTTTAACAAATAAAAAACTGTGCTCCAGCGGGTAGGACAGAGACTTTTTAGTGAAAGTCCTAAGTCAGAGTTAGAGCCGGATTTCTTAAAGAATTTTACCAGCTTACTGCAAATGGCAACTATTTCTGCCATTTCAGGAACGGCTATGATTGCACCTTCTATCACGTTGTTGAGCAAGTGATTAATGCAATGAATCTTTTCCGTATCACGAAATGCGGCTATCATGTTCGATCCACGGTCAGTGACAAATACCGGGCTGTCCTCCTCAAGGTCGCATCCAAAGCTTGTTAGTATTATATATTGTCAATCTTCGAGCGAATATTAAAGCCTACACATAAGAATCAAGTTCATAGAAAATTTTAAACAGCTTAAATTATACAGTGGGTTTTAGCTACCTGAGTTGGATTTGCCTTTCATTGACTTCATTGTCATTAGACGGTCCATGAGATACCCTCCTTTACATAATGCAAAGTGCATGATATATATGACGATTTAAGGTAATCGTCAGTCCATATGTCGCTGGTTACTGAGTATCCAAACCATTTGTACTTCTTAACTTCCTCTTTTATAGTGCCAAAGTGTAAGTCGTAAAGGACAGAAATATTCCGCGACACTGTTGTTGGGTGGGGTAACAACTTGTCTATATTGACATTAGCTCCAAAAGTAGCTTCAAATTGAACTTAATATTTGGCAAACTTCTTTAGACCAGAGTCTTCAATTATTTTAAAAGAACGGCAATTCCATTCAGTAATTGGAGTGATACCCTCCTGTTTTGTCTCTTGATTCACTTCTACTTGGGGAGCATCGCCAAGGATTCGGGAGCTCATTATATAGCATTTGTGCTTGACAAGATTGGAAGTGCTTCCAGAAAACTTATAGACGGTGAAGCACTTTTTGCACGCTACAACGTTAGCAACTTCTTCGCCATTTTTGGTTATTATTTTGGAAAAACAATCCTAGACTTTGCTGCGCCCCCTCTTATCGCCTAAACTGAACTCTCCATTGATAATTTTTTCTTTAATAACTACATTTGCGGCAGACGATGCATCCTATACTTAAAACAAAAACATCAGTATTATTTAAATGTGTCTGAAAAAGAGTGAACACACGAAACATATACACACATATATCACGAAATAAATAGTAAGATATCAACAAACAAACAATCACTGTGGACGGACCAATTCAAATGTTACTACAATACAAAGTCCACCAATTTTATTAATAGACGCCCTTAAATACTCACAGGCTCGTTGGCGGGTTGATCTTGAGCGTTAATATTTCCATTATTTTAATTATAAGGGTAAACAGCTACAGGTTAAATAAGGTATTTTTTCCCACATTTTGACAATTTAAGAAAAAACTACACATCAAATCACATCAAATATTGCAATTTTAATATTTCTGATGTCTTATTCAAAAATTTCTGATATTCCATAAAAAAACCACTTTACGAGGTAAAAGTCTAGTGACGAAAACATTTTCATGCCCCAAAATTTCTGATATCCAATTTTGTGACGAATAATATTAGGTTTTACACATAAACTATTTTAAACAAACAGGCCTGTTCCGGTTTTCACTTGTTTTTTGCGAATTTCAATCCGCAAGATTTGACCGAATTTCCCTTAAAATTCCTTTACATTTCCTACGAATTACCCTCCGAATTTCCCTTCCACATTGTGTTGAGTAATTTTTTGCAGAACAGTGCTGGAAAATGTTTTAAGCGAATCAGACATTTGCGTCAAATGAATTTTCGCCTGTTAAAATAATTATTAATTGTGTAATTTATTCATCAAATATTTATTTAATCATAAGTCAAAACATTTTTCAAAGGTAAAACCTACTTTTGTTATAACCTTTGTATTTTTGAAAGCGCGGGTTAATTTCAGTGCTGGAAATGTCTTTTTGCAGAGTTGTCAATTGTTGCACAGTGTTTGTTTACATAAATAAGCAGTTTTTTTTGCATTAAATTACAAACAGTTTTGTCCAAACTTGCATTTAAAAAACAAGAAATTTAATTCTTCATTTTACGCAATACATAAAAACACCTAAATTGTGGTTTAAAACATGTACCAAAGTATTTACTACTTTCTTCATATACAAGGGCAGCCCTAATAAAGTTGCCATTCATTTTCACAAATATTTGCGGAAACCAGAACAGGTCGAGCAAATCCGACAAAAATGTTAGGTTAGAGTCTTATCGATTTTGGGGTATGATGAAATAAAAATTATTTAAAAATCAAACAAAATATTTTTTTTTTATCTGATAATGTAGTAATATTCCCAAAACATTGAAGTATTGTATAAATATTTTATTTTCACTTTAATTTTATGCTAAGCATGCCAAAATCATCGATTTAACCCTTCCGAATTCAAACTCACTTGCTCAATGTCACGTGAATTCAATTCGCAAAATCTTGCCGAAAGTGAAAACCGGAACAAGTGAGGGAAATTCATTTTCGCAAAATCTTGCCGAAAGTGAAAACCGGAACAGGCCTGAAAATTTTTGGATTCGGCACTGCGCAAAATAGTGAGTTTTGTTTGGTTTGAAGAATTGAGACATTTTAGCGCAATGTGCCGAGTGCCAAAATTATGTTTAAAATAGTTTATGTGTAAAACCTAATATTATTCGTCACAAAATTGGATATCAGAAATTTTGGGGCATGAAAATGTTTTCGTCACTAGACTTTTACCTCGTAAAGTGGTTTTTTTATGGGTTTCATATAGCTGCCATATAACCGATCTGGCTGATTTGCCCTAACTTTTTTGATTATCAAGCTATTGCTTTGAAATTTGGTTTAAGCAAGTGTTTATTTAAATAATTGACAAGGCCTTTCACTTTTTCATTTATCGACTTTATGGTTTCGTTATCTAAATGTTTTTGTGCGATCACTCTCAATATGTGCTGTTGTACGGCGCGCAGTGGGGCCATTGCTCATTTTACGTTGCAAAAATCCTAACTTTTAAACCAAATGAGATAATCGAATAATTTTAATGGCATATGATAGATAACTCTTCAACCTAACTTAATGCATTTTAATTCATGAGACTTTTTGTCTACCAAAGTTCAAAAATAGTCAAAATCTAGTGTTCTTTAAATTTAAATGGGTCAACCTTAAAAGGTTGTACTATCCACAATTTTTACTTGATCTAAAAATCCCATTTGGATTCTTAATTATTGAAAAATTCTCTATCGAGTCCGTGTATTACTTTTTCCGAACGCTTACCCAAAAAAAATTATTTGTGCCAAGTTTTTCGGCCTGCGGTCCTGCAAAACACTAGATTTTGACTATTTTTGAGCTTTGGTAGACGAAAAGTCTCATGAATTAAAATGCATTAAGTTCTGATAGCAAAAAACGCTTCAGAATTGATTTCTCTTTATAAATATATATGGTTTTGTACCCGCCCGGACCCGCCTAAGAAGGTTAAATCCAAAAAAACTAAATCAATCTCACAAAAAAACACGCGGCATAATTGCATAATTCGATCGATTGTTCCTATGACAGTTATATGATATTGTGGTCCGATTTAAACCAAACTTGGTCAGAATGTAGAAGACTACCTCAGGTTCATAATATGTCAAATTGGTTCAAATCGGACAACTATATCATATAGATGTCATAGGAATTAGGTCGAAATATGCAATTTTAATAATTCACACCAAAAAACAAAAAATTAATTTTTTGAAAAAAAAATTTTTTTAAAATTTTTTGAAAATAATTTTAAAATTTTATAACTTTAAAAATAAAACAAAAAAAATCAAAAATTTAAAAAAAAATTTATTTTTAGGTGCCATAAAATTTATTTTTTTCACAAATTTCAACTTTGATAGCCCGTAAGTAAGTAATTAGGGGGCGTGGCACCTTTTTTAAATGCTAATTTTATAGGTTGAAGAGTTATCTATCATATGCCATTAAAATTATTCGATTATCTCATTTGGTTTAAAAGTTACGATTTTTGCAACGTTAAATGAGCAATGGCCCCACTGTGCGGCGTCTCCTGAGCGATTGTTGTTGCTCCAAATGTCAGCCAGCTCAGCACGACTGAACACATATGGTGCTAGAAAAAATTTATTTTTTCGAAAACGTGTGGATTCGGACAAAAAGGATTAGTTTCTCATTAATCTGCACACTTTGGTTAATAGTTTCTCACTTACAACTTTTTGCAACGCTTTGCTATGCAAAAGTACTGATCCACGAAACACAACTACACTTGTTAAGCTCGTTCTAAAAATACACATAAACAAAACACGGTACAATTGGACAAAAACACATACCAACGACACAAAAATTGGTAAACTTTAGTTTTACATACCTGGACAATCGTTTTCCATATTTATTCATTTCACTTTTGTGTAAACTTTCGCCAGAACAAACAATCAAAGTCGCAAAATTTTTCCTGCCAATTTCATACAAAACGGGTGGTACATAATCAGCTGACTTTAACAGCGCGCAAGCAGAACAGTATTGCTCCACATGTTAAAGTTAAATATTTTTTTATCTGTCTAGGGTGTTTAAAAATTAAAAATCAAAAAAATTTTAAAATACTAAAAAAAAATAATTGACTTTATGCCAAAAAAAAACGGAAAAAAAACCATAGTGGATTGGTGGCAATGACACAACCTTTTTCCGTAATTAAGTTTCGTGCGTCTGAAAATACTCTTTCAGAAGCCGCACTGCTTGCTGGAATAGAGAAAATCTTACAGCTTGTTTTGTACAATGGCGAAAAGAAATCTTTATGCAAATGCCACCAAGCCAGACAATCAAATTCGTTATTATACATAACATTTATATTGGTATAACCAAAAATTTCTTGGTCAATCTTATTTATATTTTCATTATTTGTGTGGACTTCGATATAGTCGGCAAATGCGTCGTCAACTGTGGTTACTCCTTGTACACCATTACTATTGTTGTTGCAATCTTTGCAATCTTTCATTACACTTATTACTGTCTATTCTGTTGGTTTCCTTTTTTTCTATGAGAATATTAGTGACATCAACCCAATTAGTTTCTATTGACTTTAACAAATAAAAAACTGTGCTCCAGCGGGTAGGACAGAGACTTTTTAGTGAAAGTCCTCAGTCAGAGTTAGAGCCGGATTTCTTAAAGAATTTTACCAGCTTACTGCAAATGGCAACTATTTCTGCCATTTCAGGAACGGCTATGATTGCACCTTCTATCACGTTGTTGAGCAAGTGATTAATGCAATGAATCTTTTCCGTATCACGAAATGCGGCTATCATGTTCGATCCACGGTCAGTGACAAATACCGGGCTGTCCTCCTCAAGGTCGCATCCAAAGCTTGTTAGTATTATATATTGTCAATCTTCGAGCGAATATTAAAGCCTACACATAAGAATCAAGTTCATAGAAAATTTTAAACAGCTTAAATTATACAGTGGGTTTTAGCTACCTGAGTTGGATTTGCCTTTCATTGCCTTCATTGTCATTAGACGGTCCATGAGATACCCTCCTTTACATAATGCAAAGTGCATGATATATACTATATGACGATTTAAGGTAATCGTCAGTCCATATGTCGCTGGTTACTGAGTATCCAAAGCATTTGTACTTCTTAACTTCCTCTTTTATAGTGCCTAAGTGTAAGTCGTAAAGGACAGAAATATTCCGCGACACTGTTGTTGGGTGGGGTAACAACTTGTCTATATTGACATTAGCTCCAAAAGTAGCTTCAAATTGAACTTAATATTTGGCAAACTTCTTTAGACCAGAGTCTTCAATTATTTTAAAAGAACGGCAATTCCATTCAGTAATTGGAGCGATACCCTCCAGTTTTGTCTCTTGATTCACTTCTACTTGGGGAGCATCGCCAAGGATTCGGGAGCTCATTATATAGCATTTGTGCTTGACAAGATTGGAAGTGCTTCCAGAAAACTTATAGACGGTGAAGCACTTTTTGCACGCTACAACGTTAGCAACTTCTTCGCCATTTTTGTGTATTATTTTTGAAAAACAATCCCAGACTTTGCTGCGCCCCCTCTTATCGCCTAAACTGAACTCTCCATTGATAATTTTTTCTTTAATAACTACATTTGCGGCAGACGATGCATTTTATACTTAAAACAAAAACATCAGTATTTTTTAAATGTGTCTGAAAAAGAGTGAACACACGAAACATATACACACATATATCACGAAATAAATAGTAAGATATCAACAAACAAACAATCACTGTGGACGGACCAATTCAAATGTTACTACAAGACAAAGTCCACCAATTTTATTAAAAGACGCTCTTAAATACTCACAGGCTCGTTGGCGGATCGCAGGATCGCAGGATCTTGAGCGTTAATATTTCCATTCATGGTAAATAAAGCTTGAGAAAAATAACACAGCTGAGAGAAAAAAGGACTGCAGAGAGAAAATTCGAGTAATTCGAACTTGTTTGACAGTGCCAATGTCATCCATCGTTTTTGCACCTTCGTTCATTCGAACTCATCTCGTATGATTGCCGAACTTTTGGAACAAAATTTCACTCAAATACGTACTCGCTCAATCATAGTATGCTTTCCATTCAACCCATTCAAAACCATTCAATTGCATTCAATTGGACTCACAATTTGAGTACATCCATGCAGACCTCTAATGTGTATGTGTATACAGAAATTATTTGTGTACATAATATGAATGTTTGTGAGATTTAATTTGTATATTTTTATTGTGTATTATATTAGGAAAACAACTGGAGGAGAGGAGATTGAAATAAATTATGATACAGTGAAACGCACTCTACAAAGAAAGAGGAAACCCTTTCTATTTACCCAAATCGCCAAATACCGCAGAGGATGTACGCGCAGCTTTTCAAGATGAAAATATCATGAGTCGTTTTGGCATGACCTAGGGAAATAATCCAAAAGTTTTCTTTAAAAAGTTATATGCATCGAGCTCCTTTGCATATTGCATATTCGCATCTGACAAGGTCATCACCTTGATGGAAGACAATATTCAGGAGCAGAATCGTCACTTTTTAATAGATGCTACTTTTAAAGTATGCCCTTTCGGGGATTTCAAGCAACTATTAATAATTTATATTAAGCATATGCAAAAGGTAACTATTTTAGTGTTTGTTTAATTTCATGTAAAAACTAAAACTTTTATTTAAATTTTTAGATAACAACTTTTTTATTTGTTTTGATGACACGCAAAACGGAGCTTTGTTACCAACATTTATTCACATATGTTGACTCTAACATTTGCTGCTTTAATGGTACATCGATTATATCCGATTATGAGAAGGCCATGCGAAACGCTTTAAAAAATTTGCATCCAAATATGAATTGCTATAATATTGGACCTGGGCAACAAAATTCGAGCAAAAGGACACTTTTATAAATTCGTTCAATGTATCATTGATGCCGAATATGAAAAAAGTCGCGAATTCGCTCTGCTTTTTCAAAACGGTGGCATTGACAATCAGACACAATCAAAGCAATTACGTGTAAGTTTATACAAAATATAAATAAATCCATAAAATTACATTAACATTAATTTTGGCTCTCAGGATCGCGCTCAAAAACCATGGAACTTTTTGATAAGGGAGAAATTGATATACAGGGCTTTTTGACTCGCACTGTTTCCTTAAATGACAGGTTTTCAAAACAGGACGTGTTCGACAGTGTGGATACTGAATCAAATCTGTCGGGAATGTCGTCTGAAATGAAGTCTTCCACATCTTCGCTTTCCTCGAATGAATCGAACATAAGTCAATTGTCCAATATTTCCATTGTTCAAATGAATTCCTGCAATGTATGCCTTATTAACCCGAAATCTGTATTGTTGCGCCCATGTAACCATGTTAATATTTGTTGTACCTGTTGGAATCAAATTCTTGACCACAATCAAGAAAATAATGAAAGTGGTAAACCTAAGTGTCCAACCTGTCAACAAGAAGTAAAGGAGGCAATTCGTAATGTTTTAATATATACTTAAGTAATCAAAAGTAAGACAAAATCTCAACGCACGTTAATGTGCGTTACATAAACCCATAAAAAAACCTCTTTACGAGGTAAAAGTCTAGAGACAAAAACATTTTCTTCCCCAAAAATTTCTGATATCCAATTTTGTGACGAATAATGTTAGATTTTACATATAAATTATTTTCAAAAATATTGTTGGCCCTCGGCACGTTGCGCTAAATTCTTCATACCTAATAAATATTACTTTTTTGCGCAGTGCCGAGTGACAAAATTTTTGAAAATAATTTATATGTCAAACCTTACATTATTCGTCTCAAAATTGGATATCAAAAATTTCGGGGAAGAATGTTTTCGTCACTAGACTTTACCTCGTAAAGAGGTTTTTTATCAGAAATTTTTGAATAAGACATTAGAAGTTTTGAAAATTGCAGTATTTTTGAGAAGTTTAACTTATCAACTTTGTTTATTGTTTGCACAAGCAAAATAAAACAGTCTGGCAACACTGGTTCGTTTTACGAACACACATGTAAATCGGAAAATCTATCAGCACTCTCAAACTCTGGCTGCTATGACGCTTTGTTGCTGCTGCCCTATTCCAATTCAAACTAAAACGTATATATTCAGTAAATAGGTTATATCTTCCGTACTTATCGGTAAAATTTTTTGTGTCATATATTTCAAAAACACGAAATTTTACAAACTTAAACATATTTAAAACTAAAAAAAAACGTTAGCGGCGTTTTCTCAAAAACCACCAAAACGTGGGGAAAAATACTTCATGTCACCTTTAGCAATTTACCTATGTCCTTTAGAAATTTAAAAGGTATGCCTAACAGCCCTTCAAAATACCTTTTAAACGACATATAGATCACATCTGCAGCTTTTATCGTTTGGATGCTATATCAATTTAAATTTTGGCGGTTTTTAGCAATTTCCCGCTAAACTAGCGATTTTTCAAAAAAGGCGTAGAACAAACGTTTTTAGAAGTTTGAGTTGGAACAATTCCTCATTCAAACTTCTAAGCTATAAGAAAGATTTGATCCAAACAGACAAACGGATCCTCTTTCAATTCAAAGTTAAACGTATATATTCAGTTAATAGGTTATATCTTTCAAACCAATCAACAAAACTTTATGTATGATATATCAAAAAACGCGAAATTTTACAAGCTCAAACATATTGAAAATTAAAAAAATCGTTAGCGGCGTTTTCTCGAAAACCGCCAAAATGTGGAAAAAATTACCTTATTTCACCTGTAGCTTTTTAACTCGTTTTGAGAAGGGCACCAAAAATTTGATTAAAAATTGATTATATTCTGAACCAGTGATCGGATTTTGATGATCAAGGTGTCATTCGACGCGTATTTTTGATTAGAATAGTAAAAAATTAACAAAATTCAGAAAGGCTACAACGGCCCCATTTGCTCCAATCATTTAAATTTTGCTCCTCCCACTTACACCTGTTTTTCTCATGAACTAGGTGAGTTTCCAAAAGTCTTAGTATGTACATTTGTAAGTTAAGTTGATACCTTTCGATCGATGTATAACTCGACCCGATCGGACAGTCATAGCAAATTTTCCATTCTTCCTGTGTATATATGCTAGTCGCTTTCGCACACTTCGTGCTGCTTTCGTCACTATAGTGACGTGCCATAAAAAACTTTGCAATCATTAAAAGTATGCAATAAAAAAACATTAAAATCATTAAGCAATTCTATCACTATATAGCGTATTACTCCGCGATTTATTCATAGATTCTTAAAAGCAATAGCCTATTTTCTTCGTAACAGTGTCGGCTATACGTTAAACTCTTAAAAATAATTACCTTGGCGATATCTATTTTTTCTAGGGCAATTTGTGAACTGTCGAGACCCAAAATTCACAAAAAAATCGGATTTTGGAACTTTTAAAAGTCGTTAGCTTCTGAACTACTAAGCCGATTTCAAAGCTTTATGACAGCTATAAAGAGATTAGTTGCCTTAAATTTGAGTGCTCTTTTGACCACATCGGTTAATTGGATCTCGGGGTATACTCTAAAATGTGAGAGCAACTTTGAAAACTTGGAAAAACATGAATATTTCGAAAACGCTACCATAGAAAAATTTTTAAGTGCGATTTTCGTGTTTAGTGGGCCAAAATCCATAAGAAAAATGCACTCAGACATGATTTTTTTTGATTTTGTAAACTAGTGTTATATTTGCTTTATGCTGTTCAAAAAATGCCCTCCTGAGGAATACATTTGAGCATTCGTATTTGACCTGTTAAAGTGTGAAGTGCCTTTCTGTAAAAAGTGAATTTATTGTAGTGCACTTTTCGAATTGTGTAATAATATTATATTTGGTAAGTATTAATGGCGGAATAGTTGTAAAAAACATATAACAAGTAGAGGCCTGCACGAATACATTCGTTCAGGACTACTTCCAAAATACTCTAAATACAGGTATGCTTGATACCGTAAAATTTACTTCAAACGAACAAAACCAAATACAATCACAAAGTGTGCTTGGTTTTAAAAATGTTTCGTTGAACAAGCATCAGCAAACGAAAACAAAAAATCGGAAGAGCACAATGAAATGACAGCAAAGCATACGAATAAATAAAATATGGTAATAGGTACTTCAGAGTTGATTTGGTACTTTCAAGTACTTTCAAGCACTATTATAATTTTCGTTCTGAAATTTAATATTGTGTCGTTTGCCGAACACAACAGAAGCATTCCTTAACTTAAAAAAAATGGAAACCTCACGGGAAAATTCAAATGAAGAAAATGTACGTATTCATAAACATTTTTTTTTATATGATGGGAAGTAATTTTATATTTGCGTTTCATTCCGAAGAATTTAAAAACACATGCTTGACTATATTGACGGGGGAATCGAACCCAGTTTTTTTCAAACTGGAAGTTCTACTTATGTGATAGGTTGGCGACTCTAACCACTGAGCTACCGAACCAGAAGGTAGTGCCTCTTCGGAGAGGGCGTTCTCACAGTCGAGACAATTAATTCCGGAGAAGATATGCAATACTGCGAAAAATTCGGACATGGTAAACAAAATAATGTTTTTAAATAATAATTAAAAAAAAAAATTAAAAAAGTCGTAATTTATTGATATAAGGTTTTCAAAAAAGTCTTGCGGTATTTTTATTGAATTTTCAATTGTTCATAAAATTGGTTATAATAATGCGATTTAAGCATATGCGCCGTTTTGTTCGATGACGAGTTCCCAACGAGATGCCAACTTCATAATGACCCTCTTATAGAAGCTCGCTTCCCTATTGTCAAAAAACTCGGAGAGCCAATTTTCACAGGACTCTCTTGTGGCCAACTTCCGACTACCAAGCTCGTTCGCCATGGACAGAAATAGGTGGTAATCACTTGGTGCGAGATCCGGACTATACGGTGGATGCAAAAGAACCTCCCATCCGAGCTCCCGGAGCTTCTGGCGCGTCACCAAAGATGTGTGTGGCCTGGCGTTGTCCTGATGGAAGACAATTCGGCCTCTGTTGATCAAAGATTGCCTCTTCTGCATGAGTGCTGCATTCAAGCGGTCCAGTTGTTGGCAGTACAGGTCCGAATTGAGCGTTTGGCCATAGGGGAGCAGCTCATAGTGGATGATTCCCTGCCAATCCCACCAAACACACAGGCATCTTTGATCACCTCTGCACCAGAACGAAAACGTGGAAACCATCGTTGTGCGGTGGAAATGGAAACTGTATCGGGTCCATAAACTGCACAAATTTTATTGGCAGCATGAGATGCATTTTTGCCTTTATCGTAGTGGTACTGTAAAATATGTCGTATTTTCTCCTTATTTTGCTCCATGTTTGCGACGCTATAACTCACGAACGAAAAGAAAAGAGCTTTCCAAAAAGCTCTAGCGTGAACCGATGCGACGAATACAACTAGAACTACGCGCTTGCAAAGACAAGCTTGCGGAAATACCGCAAGACTTTTTGACAACCTTATATTATTTTGTTTTTTTTCGAGTTCCCAACGAGATGCCAACTTCATAATGCCCCTCTTATAGAAGCTCGCTTCCCTATTGTCAAAAAACTCGGAGAGCCAATGTTCAAGCATGAACACAAGGGCATTTAAAAACAATGTGTCCCGAAAACACCGATCGAGTGACGGGACACTGAAATTTGACCTAAGCTAAAACACACACAAAATGTAACCCAAAATGCGCTGGTAGTGCATAATCATAAAACTATTTTTAGACAATGAGAACGGCTGGAAAGGAAAGATAGGCATGTGTGTACAGCACACGAAAAACCCAGCTATCTGGGGGTCCTTCCAATGACTGGAAGGAGTTAGACATTAAGATTTTCATGTTAGTTACGTAAGGCTAAGATTTTAAGAAATAAAATTCAGTTCGTAATTTGTACTCAAACAGCTCAGTTGTCCATTCATTTTGGTCCTTCGAGCATTCTGTTGTTTTCCCCCACCAGTGGTAAGAAACACAGAAATAAAAACCAGCGCCTTTTTTAGTTTACAACTAAAGGTTGCTGATAAATTTATATAATCTCTGTTGTGTTCAATATTTGAACACAGAGTTATAAAGTTGTGTATCCGAGGGAGAAGCCGGATCACTAAAATAAAAACCTTTGTTCTCCCCCATCAGTGGTAAGAGACAAGGTATAAACAAAAAATCTTTACGAAAACAAAATAAGTTAAAGTTAAAGTTGCGTTTCCGAGGCAGACATCGGAAAATAATTTAGCGTTTCTGAGGCTTTACATCAGAAAGTGAGTTTTTTATAATATAGCATATATTATATGTAACAAAAAAAAAAGCAACGAAGCAGCAGCAGCAACTACAGCAACAGCAACGACGGCAGCGCAGCAACGACGGCAGCGCAACAACAACAACAGCGGCAAAAAAAGAAGACGGATGCCCGAAACTACTCTAAGGGAAGCTGCTCCTGTCGAGCAAAGGGATACACCAAGCCTACAAGAGGCACTGGAAGTGTATCCAAACGCGGGACCACGCCCACTCACGATAGCTGAGTACAAGGCCAGGCAGCGATCAGAGCCCGAACCAAAGAAGAAAAGAAAACGAGGCGGAAAACGTATAAAACTGCTACAGCAGAGGCGGCTAACCAAGGATCTACTGAAAACACAGGCAACGGAGGAGGAGAGGCAACGCTACAAAGAACATCTGGCCGACATTCAAAAACAACTTCGCACTCGAGCGAAGTAACGCAAAAGAAGCCGCATTTATGCGAAGGCCTCTCTTGCCCCTAATTTTAGTTTCTAAACTCAAGCTGATGCGCGAAAGTGCTGCTTGAAAACTACTAAACTCTGTTAGGCTGTTACTAAAAACATATGATTGGCAAAGATTGTAAGCCAATCATATGCAACTAATCTAAAGGGTTTCCATATAAAAAAAAAAAGTTGAATAAATAGTCAATATGCTGACAGAGAAGACCATTAAATTTTTGACGTGTCAAGCGTCGTTAGTTGAAAAGGTAGAGAAGTTAGAAGAGGAAATTCTTTCCAGGGACTCAATCCCGATATTAGAAAATATAAAGAAAGAGTTTTGTGATAACCATAGTGTGCTGCTGAAAATTGGAATAGTTGATCATGACTATTTCAATAAACGGCTATACGAATACACATTAGGTAGAATTCAAAAGTTAATAGAAGAAGTTTCGTGTTCCAAGCAGACATTAGATCCTGGAACTCAAATAATTCATAAATATGACGACGATCACAAACCTTCATGCTCCAAGAAGATATTAGATCCTGGAACTAAAACCCTTCACAAATATGACGATGATCGCAAACTTGCGGATGAAATCGACAAAGATATTGAACAACTAAGAAAGTATCTGGACGAAACATTTATGGCGTTAGCTGATTATGACACTGAGAAGTGCGGCATAAGGAGAGAAAAAATTGAATATCTTTGGAATAAGATAGATAGTAAAGTGCAGAAGTTAGCCAGTAAAGGCATTTCATGCAACGATGACGTCGCCGATTTGGAGTTTGACGTCTGTAGTTTTGTAAAAGCATTAGACGACAAAATGAAAAAAAATGAAAAAAAGGTAGTCGTAATGGAAAAAACAGAGGATCTTCCAAAACTGCCAAAAATTAAGGTGCAAACTTTTTTTGGTAAACCCAATGAATGGGAAATGTTCTATGAGTTATTCATGGAAATAATTCATAACAGAGATGACCTCAGTATGTCCGCCAAATTTAATTATTTAAAATCGGCATTAGGGGGTGAAGCCAGAAGCATGGTATCGCACTTGCTCATTGGCTCTGTAGATAATTATCATACCGTTTGGGAACTCTTAGCCAAACGGTATGAAAACAAACGGAAAATTTTTTCTGAACAACTGAATCGTTTAATTGATTTGCCAATCCTGAACATTGACTCAGGGAAACATATAAAGAATTTTATTGATAGCATTAATGAGGCTGTCCATATAATTAAGCTTAAATCCCACTTGACGAATGAAGTGGATATAATATTCGCTCATATTATTTTGAGGAAATTTAATAAGGATACATTGCAGCTGTACGAATCGCATGTCAAGAAGACAAAAGAGATTCAGTTACTGTCTGATGTATTAGAGTTTTTAGAGCAACGGTTAAGTTCCGTAAGCTCATTTAAAAGCGAGGACAAAAAATTATCAACAAATTTTTCAAGTGATAAAGAAAATTGTCCTATTTGCAAAGTACCAGGGCACAAGGCGGTACAATGCCATAAATTTAAGGCTATGAGCCCCATTGAGAGGAGCGAAGCAGCTAAAAAAGCACAATTATGCACAAGGTGTTTAAAATACACAGCTTTCAAAAGATGCTCTTGCGATTATTTATGTACGATCTGCAAGAAGCCGCATAATACAATGCTTCATTTCCCAAATGAAAAACGGGAAAAAGTTAACACTTGTGTGACAAAAGATCAAGCTCTGTTAGCTACAGCAGTAGTAAAGGTCAAGTCAAAGTGTGGGGATTATGAAACACTAAGAGCATTGATTGATAGTGGATCACAATGCACAATTATTTCAGAAGAAGCAGCCCAGATTCTAAATTTAACTAGAATAAAGGCAATTACTGAAATAAGCGGAGTTTCAGCACAAAACTCAAGTACATCGAAGTACAAAGTAGAATTGTGTATAAAGCCCCTGAACAATGAAAAAGAGCCTTTCGAAGTAAACGCAATTGTATTGCCAAAATTAATGAAAGCTCTACCAATCAAGGCTATTTCGACTAACAAATCAAAGTGGCGAAACTATATACTAGCGGACCCAAAGTTTGATAGACCCAGTAGGATTGACATAATTATTGGAGCGGATTTACATGCTCAAATTATGAAAAATGGGGTTGTTAGGATTGATGGATTGTTGGGACAAAACACAGAACTTGGATGGGTTGTATCCGGAAGTACAAAATCCAAAGGAAATACAATTATAACTGCGACGACTATAGAAGTTAAGAATTTAGAGCGGTTTTGGGAAGTTGAGGACGAAGATAAAGAAGACGAAGAAGCAGAGATCTGCGAAAAACATTTTAAAGACACCACGCGAAGAGATGAGAGCGGTAGATTTGTTGTTAAGATTCCATTTAAAAAAGAAACAGAACTGGGAAATTCAAAAGCGCAAGCACTAGCGCGATTCTACAATCTAGAGAAAAAATTTCAAAGGAACAGTTCACTAAAAGATAATTATGTCAAGTTCATGCAAGAGTACAAAGACTTGGGACATATGCTTGAATCTAGTGAAGAAGGCAAATATTATCTTCCTCATCAAGGTGTGATCAGAGACTCCAGCTTAACAACTAAGTTGAGAGTCGTCTTTGACGCATCGGCCAAAACCACGAACAATAAAAGTCTAAACGACATAATGTGGATTGGTCCAAGAGTCCAAAAAGATATTTTTGATATTATCTTAAAATGGCGTAAATGGCAGTTTGTAGTTTCTGCAGATATTGAAAAAATGTATCGACAGATTAACATTGATGAGGAGGATCAGAAGTATTTGTACATAATTTGGAGGGATTCTCCAAACCAAAAATTACAGTACTTTAAACTAACAACTGTTACCTATGGGACTGCATCAGCTCCTTATTTAGCAACAAGGACACTGTTAGAGATTGCAAATAATTGCGATAATGAAAAAATCCAAAACGTAATTAAAAACGATTTCTACATGGACGATTTAATGACAGGAGCTGACACTGAAGAAGAAGCTAAAGAACTAGTTAAGTTAGTATCTAGAGAATTAGAAAAAGTAGGATTCAATTTAAGAAAATGGATTTCAAATACTCCAGAAATTGTAGCTTCCATAGAGGGTTCAGAAGAAAATAAAGTTTTATGTATTGAAGAAAACGAGTCAATTAAAACGCTAGGACTACAATGGGAACCTAGCAAAGATGAATTTAAATTTAACTTGTTCTGCGAAAAAATAAACAAAGTTAATAAAAGATCCGTTTTGTCCATTTTAGCTAAGATTTATGATCCACTAGGTTGGTTATCTCCAGTAACAGTAGTTGGCAAACTTTTCATGCAAAAGCTGTGGCTAGATGAACAAAAATGGGATCAAGAGTTACCAGTTGAAGATGCTAGTTATTGGGAATCCTTTTTAGAAAAGCTAAAAACGCTGGAGAATCTTAAAATACCAAGGTGGCTTAAAATGCAGATAAACACGGTAGCACAAATACATGGGTTTGCGGATGCCTCAGAAAAAGCATATGCAGCTGTCGTATACGCAAAAATCGGCTGTTCAGTTACGATAATAGCCAGTAAGAGCAAAGTGAATCCTATCAAAAATAGAAAAACAATTCCTAAGTTAGAACTTTGTGCAGCTCAACTTCTTGCTAAATTAATTGATAGAGTAAGAGAAGACTTAGGAGACATAAAGGAAACATACGCATGGAGTGACTCGACAATTACGTTGGCTTGGATAAAAAACGGAGACAACAAAAACAAATTTATAAGACGTCGAACAGATGAAATACGAAAAATTAAAGGAGTTATATGGAGGCATGTTAGATCTGAAGACAACCCAGCAGATATTGCTTCAAGGGGCATTTGTGCCGACAAATTAAAAGATTGTGAGATATGGTGGAAAGGACCTCAATGGCTTACTAAAGCCAAAGAAAACTGGCCAGACGAAAATCAATTCGAAAACAATACTTTTGTTAATACAACAATGATTAACGATAAGAATATTGTACAAGAATTATCAGAAAAATTTTCGTGCATTCAAAAGTTTGAAAGAGTACTTTCATATATATTTCGATTCATAGAAATAAAAATTAAAAAGAAAGTACTGCCAGCACATTTAACAGTTCTTGAACTAAAATCCGCAAGAAATTCAATAATAAAACAACAACAAGCAGATCAATTTAGTTCAGAAATCGACTGCTTAAAAAATAAAAAGGAAATTAATACTAAAAGCAAAATTTTAAGCTTACATCCATTCTTAGATAAAGAAGGATTGTTGAGAGTTGGAGGCAGGCTACGAAACTCTAGTGCAAGTTTCAATGTAAAACACCCAATAATTTTAAACAAATGTCACATATCATATCTTATTATTAAACAAGCTCATAAGGAAACCCTTCATGGTGGAATAAACCTTATGAGAAATTATATTCAAAGAAAGTTTTGGATTTTCGGGCTAAGAAATAGTTTAAAACAACTGCTTAAAGAATGTGTAACTTGTTCAAGATATCGACAAGTTACAGCAGAGCAAATAATGGGAGATCTTCCAAAACATAGAATAACGATGTCTTACCCATTCTTAAATACAGGTGTAGACTATGCAGGGCCTTATCATATAAAATGTTCCAAAAACCGTGGAATAAAGTCGTACAAGGGTTACGTTGCAGTCTTCGTATGTATGGCAACCAAAGCTATCCACCTAGAAGTCGTCAGCGATCTGACAACAGATGCCTTTTTAGCTGCACTTAGAAGATTTATTGCAAGAAGAGGCAAATGTGCAGTTATTTACTCTGATAATGGAACAAATTTTGTGGGCGCTTCAAGAAAATTAGATGAAGAATATTACAAAGCCCTCAATGATAACGTCAAAATCGCAACGATTTTAGAAAAGGATGGGATTGAGTGGCGTTTCATTCCCCCGGCAGGACCTCACTTCGGAGGTATCTGGGAAGCTGGGGTAAAATCAATGAAATACCATTTAAAAAGAATAATTGGGGACAGCAGTCTAACATATGAAGAATTGTCAACGCTTTTATGTCAAATTGAAGCAGTGTTGAATTCCCGACCTCTGTATACAACGGGCAATGATATAGACGATAAAGAAGTACTTACTCCCGGTCATTTTTTAATTGGTAGACCAAACATAGAGGTTGTTGAGTCCATAGCCGAAGAAAGAATCGGTAATTTGGACAGGTGGAAATTAATTCAAAAACTAAAAAGAGAATTTTGGATTAAATGGAAGGAAGATTATCTGCACACTCTACAGCAAAGAAACAAATGGAAAAGAGAATCAGAAAATATCGAAGAAGGGCAGATAGTCTTAATTAAGTCTGAGAACTGCCACCCAGCAAGATGGCCCCTAGGAAAAATAGAAGAGATTCACAAAGGCAGAGATGACAAAGTGAGAGTAGCAAAAATTAGAGTTCAAGAGGGATTAGTTACACGACCAATAAATAAAATATGCCCTCTAATTGGAATAAAGGAATCCGAAAATGCTGCTGAAAAAGAAAAAGTCACACGGAATAGGCCTAAAGTACCGAAAATAGGAGTCATGTTAGCCATGCTAATGCTGATGCTATTTTGTCAACTTTCGAATGCAACTTCATTAGGCAACATAAAGAAAAATTGGGTAATCGAAAACATCAATAGTACAGCTTCGATATATTTAGATCCAATGGGTGAAATCGAAGTTATAACGTCTTCTTGGGATTTAGTTGTGTTTTATGACATGGACACATATTTTTCAATGATAGCACAGGGTACAAATTTAATAAAAAAAATGAGAAGTGTATGTAACAAATTGCATGATTTTGAAGATCACTGTAATTTAGTTCTTAATAACATACAACGACAAATAGATGACTTGGAAGAAAACAACAAGTTATTTATGGCACACACCCCAAGAATGAAACGTGCACCTTTTGAATTTATGGGCTCATTATATCATATATTGTTTGGTATAATGGATGCAGACGATAGAAAACAAATTGAAGAAAATATGATCAATCTATTGGATAATCAGCATAATTTAGACGATTTAATCAAAAAACAGACTTCAGTGATAGATTCCACGGAGAATATTATCAAAAAGACTATCACTGAAGTAAACGAAAACTTCGAAGTTATGAATACGCGAATCGAAAATATGACAGAGCTCCTTAAAGAAAGTTATTTTGTGTATAAAGAATCAATAAACTTCTTTATGGTTACGAAGCAATTAAACTCGTTGATGGATGAATGTGAAAAGATTCAAGCAGGAATAATAAGCCTGTTAATTGATGTCAATCATGGCAGATTAAATACAAACATTTTGAAACCAGCTCGACTTCAAAAAGAAATCGCTAGCATAAAAGACAAGCTACCAGATTCATTAATGCTACCTGGTAAAAGAACAGGCACAGAATTGAAAGAAATTTACACTCTTTTGACCGCAAGAGGGATTTATATTGACAAAAAACTAGTCATAAATGCTAAAATTCCCTTATTTGACAGGCATCCATCACAATTGTATAAAATAATTCCAATACCAATAAAAAATCAAGAACAAGTTATAATTGCAGATGTAAGCTCACAATATATAGTGTACAACTTTGCAATAGATTCGTATCATCTTATGACAGAAGCGACATTGAACAAATGTCAGAAATGGCAATTAAATAAACGATTATGCGATGGCAGTTGGCCGTGGAACAGTGCTAATGACAACACATGTGAGGTTTCACCTTTTAAACCAAATACACCGTCGAATTGTCTTTATAAAACAGTGACGACATCAAAATCATACTGGGTTGAATTAGATAGAACAGGCAATTGGCTTTTTAAAGTTCCAAGGAACACTAAAGCAAATATTCAGTGCAGACATACACAACAGGAACAAATAAATTTACCTGATCAAGGCATATTGACTATTTATTCAGATTGTACAGTCAGAACATTAGATAAGATACTAATGGCAAGCCATAATGTTCACTCTGAAATGTATGAAACTTTTTCAAATATATATATAAGTGAAATAAGTGAAGTCCCGAAAATAATATGGGACCCCTTAAATTCTCCTACAATTAATCATACAGCGGAAATAGACCAATTAAAAATTAAGTTAAAAGAAATTAAAGATTCTCACTTTGAGTTAAAGGAACTTAAGTTCCATCACATGTCTGGGCATCTGTCGCTCATTATTGGTCTAATAATAATATTAATATTAATTGTATATGCATTAAGAAAAGTTAACGCAAGAAGAAAATTACAAGCTATCGCCTTTCCAAGCCCTGTGTAAACTGTAAAAAAAAAATGTTATTATATAATATAGTAGAATATAAATATGCAAAAAGAAACTATCAGCAACCATAACCCTCATTGCCCCCCGGCAGAATGTTCAAGCATGAACACAAGGGCATTTAAAAACAATGTGTCCCGAAAACACCGATCGAGTGACGGGACACTGAAATTTGACCTAAGCTAAAACACACACAAAATGTAACCCAAAATGCGCTGGTAGTGCATAATCATAAAACTATTTTTAGACAATGAGAACGGCTGGAAAGGAAAGATAGGCATGTGTGTACAGCACACGAAAAACCCAGCTATCTGGGGGTCCTTCCAATGACTGGAAGGAGTTAGACATTAAGATTTTCATGTTAGTTACCTAAGGCTAAGATTTTAAGAAATAAAATTCAGTTCGTAATTTGTACTCAAACAGCTCAGTTGTCCATTCAGCCAATTTTCACAGGACTCTCTTGTACAACTCCGACTACCAAGCTCGTTCGCCATGGACAGAAATAGGTGGTAATCACTTGGTGCGAGATCCGGACTATACGGTGGATGCAAAAGAACCTCACACAGTTTTTGTTTTACTTTTTAACAAATTTTTGTATTTTATTAACAAATCCATTTGAATAATTTCCGGTATCACAAGTACAGAGTTGTTTTTGGTTGTATATTTTCCCCATTCACACGTTTCGGAATTTCAAATCTAGCAAGCATCTCGTTCTTTAAAGTAACTATAAACTTGATGCTTACTTTATTCTATTCGGTTAATTGAGTAGGCTGTGATCCCGGTCAATGTGAGTGTATGAATGTCTCGTTTGCTGTTTCGAATGGATTCGTGCAAGACTCTACTATATACTAAATTAATACTATTTATTACTATTATTAATAATTTATAATAACCTGTACTATCTTTGACCCTAAGGTGTCGCCCCCGGTACAGTAACTAGAATTCCACTATGATGGCTATATACAGTCTCAAAAGTGCGGGCGCTGCTATTGGAAATGTCTGCAGAGAACTCGCAATTGCTTTCCAAGTAGCTTCGAGAAAGTCTAGATATTTGTTTGGGAAACCACAGACCCTTACAGCAAAGGCAAATCTGATCAGGTCCCAATTTAATTAGCCTATTGAATGTAGCTTTCTGACTATCCAAACTCCTGAGTCATATTCCCCTATTCTCCTGCGAGCTATTTTCCCTTTCCTCTTGAATGCGAGCTACATTTCGCGCGTTCTCAGCCTCCCTATTGGAACTAAGACTCCTATATTGACTCACCCATTGACTAACGCTCCTATTTGCATCAAATGCTGCTTGTCGTGCAGCTTCGCGTGCCCGACTTCTAGCTAACGTGTTTCGCGCCTGCTCTATTGTCCTACGAGTTGTGTCATTCCTAGCCTCAGATCTTCTTTGCCTATCTCGTTGTCTTTCTAATATACGGGCACGTATAGCTCTTTGCAAGAGCTCTCTGAAGTGTGTTTCTATGCTGTTCGTTATCCCTATAAGTCCCGGCGTTAAGCCTTCTAGAGCGACGACGTTGGGTGTCTAATGCTTGTTCTCTAGCCCTAACTTCAGATTCTGAGCGTCTAATCCTATGGGCCTCTGTATTATCAACTTGCTCTACTTCTCTAATATCAGGATTCAGTCTTGTGGAGCGACGACGAAGAGTATCATTTGCCTGTTCTCCCTGCCTAACAATTGGATCTTGTCGAATACCAGATCTACCTTGGGTGTTAGCTGCACGCTCGCGAGCTCTGAGTCTAGTATTGTAACAACGTCTAAAAGAACGTCTCTGTGTGTCATTAGCTTGTTCTAAATCTCTAACCGCTTCATCTGACCTACGCTCGCACTGGAACTCCGCGTTATTTTGCCTTTGTACATCTGCATTTTAAGAGTTTTCCCTATTGCGCAACCTACGTATCTGACATTGTTGAGAAGCAGATCGCCTATTTAAACGGGGCATATTTAAAAAGATTCTAAACGTAATATATAATATAAAAATTTAAATTTTCCTACCAAAAAAAAAAAACACACAATTAAATTGATCTTATAGCTACAAAAGAATATGAATATAAAGATAGTTGATGAAATTAATGAAATAGAAATACAATTTTAAATTAATTAATATATGATACTTGCTAATAATAGTCAGTAGCACTTCTTTCAGCAGACACGTCTTCAAAAGAGTCTGATTTAAGGACAGACTATGTCACAATATCCTCATCAACACTCGCGACTTTATCTTTAAAT